>SJYQ01001295.1:156705-177377 GCA_006410935.1 Redunca redunca | reverse complement strand
TAAATTAAGTTAGAATTAAATTATTTTAGAAGAGATATGCTTGTTACATAGGCAATACTCAGGTACTGTTATATTATTCCAGCATAATTTTACTTTGCAATACTCTGCTTTTCATTTTACAACATTGAAGTTGTCTTATTCAGGAAAAAAATTAAACTAAAAACATACAGATGATAGAGGACAATGAGAAGGCAAACATTTTAAGAGCATTAATCACGTAAATAGTTCAACAAATATCATCCATACCGCCGCAGCCCATTTGTTCTTGCTGTATTTTATATCACTGAATTATAATAAACTCTGGTTTCACATCATTCATCAGCAATTGGATTATGGATGTATTGCAATTTGCTTAATTGGTATCCAAGCAAAAATTATGCTATACTGGATAGGTTGTTAACAGAATGTAACAAAGGGAGAAAAATGTCATCTCAGGCAAATATGAACATCACAATATAATACTGTCCCTGTCACTGCCAGTGGATTGGTTTTAAATGTAAAGATGAATAATTAGGAACCATGAGCATGATCTGAGATCATCCAGAAAGTATTTTATTAAAATACTGTACACTTCTGGCTAGACACTTTGAAGTTTTAGATCATCTATTAAGAAAAAGTACTAAAGAGAAGAGGTAATATTGTGTCATCAAAAACAGAAAGTTAAGCCTTTGGAGCAAAAGGGCAACTCAAACACTCAAAATCAATGTAGTCACCCCAGGATGAACAAGAGCTGCATTTTTCATCACCAGAATTCAAATTTCTCTCTGCTTTGAACTGTAATTTGAAAAGTTAGTAGGTGATTTAAACCTGGCTATATTCTAGTTGGATTCTTGATCCCTTTATGCATTAAAGAACTGTGAGAAAAATCCTTAAAACTTATTAACTGGAAAAAGTCATGGACTTTTGAAGGTCTATTTTATTTATACACACATGCACACATAACCTACACTTATTTCTCTCAACTTGTGTTTATTTAAAACTAAAACCTAAAGCTAACTTTCTAAAAATCCACTTGAAAATGGAATATCAGACTTGACAATAAAATAATAGATTTGTCATCGTTGTGGTTGCAGTTTAGTCACTAAATCAGGTCTGACTCTTTTGCCACCCCATGGACTGTAGCCCTCCAGGCTCTTCTGTCCATGGGATTTCCCAAGCAAGAATACTGGAGCAGGTTGCCATTTTCTTCTCCAGGGGATCCTCCCAATTCAGGGACTGAATCCGTGTCTCCTGCACTGGCAGACAGATTCTTTACCACTGAGCCACCAAGGAAGCCCAAGATTTATCATACATAAATATAATTATTTATAAGTTTTACTTATCTAATTATGTTTTCAAAACCTTCTTTTAAAACTTTCATCATATACCAATAGCAGTAAAAGATAGCAATTAACCCAGTGACAAAAAAAAATCAACTTGCATTAAAAAATGCAAAAGGTGATTTACAAAATAACACTTCCCACATAAAAACAATGTAACTGTGAGGTGTATTATATGCTTTATGACATATGATTTTATATACACCTTCTGCTCTGGCATATATTTGTATATAAGCAGACAAATATAAGTATCTGAAAGCAAGAATAACCACCACTGTTTCTGCAGGAAGTAACAGTTAAGGATTACTCATGTGGGTCTATGCTATTCCATCTGACAAACTCAAAAAGGGCATCATAGATTCATTGAATATTATGGTCAAAAGGGAATTTTGAGATCTTTTTGTACAAATTCATCATGCAGTTCAAAATGTCAATCAAAATATATTTAAATACATTATAGATGAATATTTTCATCAAGTAGTCTTATGATAATGTACATACACATTGAGACAGACATTAGCCATTCTCAATCTTGGCTGCATATTAGAATCACCTGAGATGTCTTTTAAAAATACCCATAACTAGGCCCCCCATCCCCAGACAGTTTATTTAATTCAGTGAAGTATGGCCATCATCACACACTAAGGTGCAGCTGCAGTGGAGAACCACTGACCCACATGAATCACGTAAGTATTCATTGTTAGGAGAAGATATCAAAATGCAAATGCAAAATGTCAGAAATGAGCAAAGTCTATTTCCAAGTTAAAACAAATTGTTAATATTGCAAACCAGATTCATACATGTAAATTCATATAAACAGTTCTTTCTGTGTTTATTAAATAAATCATTATGCATACATATTTTTAAATTTTAAATTAAGGCTACTTTACATTTCTATGACACCAAAGTTGTTAAAAAACACTTTACAAACACTAATTGTGCTTCACAATATCCCTATAAACTACATAATATTATTTCTGTTTTACAAATAGGAAAACACAGGCATGAAGGGGATAAAACTAATTGCCCACAGTCATGCAATTAATAAATACTGCAGCTGAGAAAATAAGGGGTGGGGGGATTTTAATTCTTAACTTCCTTATCTAGTAAAGTTGTCCCTAGGCATTGCAGCCATGAAATTAAAAGACACTTGCTCCTTGGAAGGAAAGTTATGACCAACCTGGATAGCATATTCAAAAGCAGAGACATTACTTTGCCAACAAAGGTCCGTCTAGTCAAGGCTATGGTTTTTCCTGTGGTCATGTATGGATGTGAGAGTTGGACTGTGAAGAAAGCTGAGTGCCAAAGAATTGATGCTTTTAAACTGTGGTGTTGGAAAAGATTCTTGAGAGTCCCTTGGACTATAAGGAGATCCAACCAGTCCATTCTAAAGGAGATCAGCCCTGGGTGTTCTTTGGAAGGAATGATGCCAAAGCTGAAACTCCAGTACTTTGGCCACCTCATGTGAAGAGCTGACTCATTGGAAAAGACTCTGATGCTGGGAGGAATTGGGGGAAGAAGGAGAAGGGGACGACAGAGGATGAGATGTCTGGATGGCATCACCAACTCGATGGACATGAGTTTGAATAAACTCCGGGAGGCCTGGCTTGCTGTGATTCATGGGGTCACAAAGAGTTGGACATGACTGAGTGACTGAACTGAACTGAAGTGAACTGAGGGATGGAGAAGGGACAAAACCCTGCAAAAAATATTTTAAATTTAGTGTCCCCTTATTTTTTTTTTAAAAAAGAAAGTATTCTGTTATCATCTATGAACTTGTATCACATAGCTTCTATGGCTACGTGGCACGCCAGACACAGGGAACATGAAATAAAACATGCTAATGAACCTCAGTTTCATGTCCTGAATCAAGACGGTTCATTCCAAATATCAAGAACCTCCATTCTAAATATAAGACTAAGAACTTCCATCTGAGCTGAGCACATCTAGAGTAAAGGACCATATAAGTATCACATATGCTAAGAACCAAAATTGTGCTGAAGAGAAAAACTGTAAGGGTTCCGAGGTAATTTTTTGGACAGGTTTGAAGTCAAACCTGTGACAAACATTAAAAAGCTCGAGGCATAAATATGCAGAAAATGTTTGGGAATAATTAGTTTCTTCATTTTGTTCACTCTCATTTTCCAGGGAGGGGAGTGTAGGTGATAAAGTTCAGAAACTGGTAAGGGCTGGACAGTGAAAAGAGTTGAACAGAGTCTAAAAATGTTCATATATTACCCTACAGGCAAAAGGTAAAGCCATGAATGATTCTTAAGGAAGTAGAGAGGTTTCAAAAGCAAAGTACCCCAGGGAATTCCCTGGTGGTCCAGTGGCTAAGACTGTGCTTCCAATGCAAGGGGCCTGGGTTCAACCCTTGGTCAGGGAACTAGATCCCACACGCTGCACTAACTGTTCACATGCTGCAACTGAAGATCCCACATGCTGCAACTAAAGATTCTTGCAATGAAGACCCAGAGTAGCCAAATAAATAAATATTTTTAAAAAGAGCAAACTACAACATAATATTAGACTGAAACATAATTTGTAGGAAAGATTCAAATTGGGGAAATCAAAGGCAAAGAGACTAACTAGAATAGAAATTGCTGGGCGAGGTGGAGGAGGACATGGTCAAGAAGATCAAGTGTGGAAATAGAAGCACATGAATGGGCAAGAGCTTTGAAGAGAATCATTAGAAAACTTGGTAAATGACTGACTATAGGAAGAGATGGAGAAAAATTTGAAGGTGATCTTGATCTGTCATATGAATGAATACTCTCTATCTCATCCAGCTGAATCATAAATACATTTTGTGATATGAAACTCCCTTTTAAATGTGGCAGCTAATTTTATATTAGGGTGGCCCTAATTACTAGAAAGCTTGTTTTCCTTGGCAAAAATTTCACCCTAATGTAAGTTTCACCCCTTGGTTCTAGGTTTACATTTATATTCCTCTAGCTCACAGATGATTTTGCCCCTCTACAGGTTCAGATAGTAAATACTTTAGGGCTCACAGGCCAGATGGTCCCTGTCACAGTTCCCCAGCTCTGCTGTTATAGGGCAAAAGCAGCCATCAACAATACACAGCATGAATGAATGTGGCTTTGTTTCTTTAAAACTTTATTTATACAATAGATGGCAGGTCAGTTTTGGCCCAAGGGCCATAGTTTGCTGACCCCTACTCTAGCTCATAAGTATGTTTTGCATATTTTAAGATGTATTTTTATCCTTCAGACTTTCTACAAAATCCTCTTTTTCAGTCTAACCATGACCAGGTCCTCTGACTACCTTTATATGACAGTATTTTGAATCATCACTTTTATGCTTTTCAGCAGTGAATTCATATATTTTTTAGGGGGCTTCTCTGGTGGTTGAGAAGTTAAGACTTCATGCTCCCAATGCAGGAGGTTCAGTCTCTGGTTGGGGAACTAAGATACTGTATGCCACAGGGCTTAACATATATTTGTTAGATTATGGCACTCATGAGGCCTCCCTGGTGGCTGAGACGGTAAGGAATCTGCCTGTAATGCAGGAGACACAGGTTCAGTCCTTGCATTGGGAAGATCCCCTGGAGAAGGGAATGGCTACCCAATCCAGGGCACTCATAGGTTAATAAATCCCTCTCAAAATGGTCAGACAAGCAATAGACTGGGGTCATTGACTCCATTGTTTCTGACACCATAGTTTACTCACAAATTCTAGAAGTGAATTAACTATTCGGGAATGTCACATTCCTGTGTTGATCCATGCTTCAGATCAAGACTGCTCTCTGTCCCTTGAGTAGATGGGCTGCTATTGAGCCTGCTACACTTCTTCTCTTTGAATCTCAGTTTTGCTAGTGGTGCCCTGTGGGGACAAGATTAGTAAAGGCTTGAAATCCTTTGTGTGTGCTTGAAATCCTAGGAACATGGATGCAACTGCTCAGGGCCTCAGGGACTATCTCCTTACCACCAAAAGCCTGGGCCTTCTCTGCTTCAGATTTTAGTTAATTCCTAGTTTTAATGATTTCCTCATTGTTCTGTGAGCTGGAAAGGATAAGTGGAGGAAGTCAGAGCTGAGAGGAATCTGCAGTGGGCTGTGTTCAAACTGACCAAAAAGACAAGAGGGATTTACTGAAATAGGCGGAGTGCCATTCCTAACATCTGGAGATCACGACCTGCCTGGAGATTTAACTCAGTGATGTCTGCTATTGTATCTGCACTCATTGGTCTAAGGATAGAATTAATAACTATCAATGATTGTTCATTATACATGCTTTTCTTTTTTCTTTTTTTAATTTGAGCTTTAGAGAACACCATCTGAAGAAACAGTGCTGTTAAGACAACCAGACACTCGCCATTAAGTCAAGCTTTGTAATTTCTTTCATGGCACTTATCGCTAAGGTGGATCTTCTTCTTTCCTTCCTTCCTTCTTCCTTCCCTTCCCATCCCTTTTTCTTTCCTCCTTGCTTTCTCCCTTCTTACCATCCTTTCCTTCTCTCTTTTCTTTTCTCATTTTTCTCTCTCTTCCATCCTTTTCTCCTTCCTTCCATCCTTACTCTCTTCAATGACACTGGGGAAAAAAAAATGAAGGCAGGGGGAGAAGAGGATGACAGAGGATGAGATGGTGGATGGCATCACTGACTTGATGGGCATGAGTTTGAGCATGCTCTGGGAGTTGGTGATGGACAGGGAAGTCTGGCATGCTGCAGTCTATGGGGTCTCAAAGAGTCAGACATGACTGAGAGACTGAACTGATCTGATCCTTACCCCCTCCTTCCCTTTGTCCTTTATCTTTTTTCTTTCTTTCAGTCTATTTTTCTTCTTTATCTCACAGTAGAATGTAAGTTCTTGAAAACAGACTTTTTTAGTTTAGTCAGCTGCAGTGTTCTAGGAACTATTTGGTGCCAGAGGATCTGTGTGAATAAGACTTAGCCTTTGTCCTCAAAGGCTTCCCTGGGTCGGGAAGATCCCCTGGAGAAGGAAATGGCAGCCTACTCTAGTATTCTTGCCTGGAGAATCCCATGGATGGGGGAGCCTGGTGGGCTACAGTCCACGGGGTCACAAAGAGTGGGACACAACTGAGAGACTTCACTCTTTGCTCTCAAGGACCTAACCTTCAGGGAAGCAAGAAAACTGTGAATAAAATTACAATACACAATTATTCCTAATATGCTTGGCACAAGTGAAATACCTCTATGTCTTTTTTTAAACATGCACTACACTATAAAACTTCTCTATTTTTTCATATTAAACTTAACTTTTCATGTCTATTCTACTTATCTGATGCTATGTTACAAACATCCTGAAACTTTCACTCAAATAGCATGTTTGTTGTTGTTCAGTTGCCAAGTTGTGCCCTACATTTGTGACCCCAGGGACTGCAGCAGACCAGGCCTCTCTATCCCTCACCATCTCTCACAGTTTTCCCAAGTTCATGTCTATTGAATTGATGATGCTGTATCTTTTGTTCCTAAATTTATAATTTTGGTAAGCCTCTTCTTCTGTTCCTTTTGGTGGCAGCCAGGACAGCTGGAAAGTTGGAGTCAAATGAAGTCTATTCAATCACAAGCCTGGGGATCATGTCTGGCTGTTGACTATGACCTTGACTGGGGCTGTTGGCCAGAATGCCTAAGTGTGACCTCTCCATGTGGTCTCACCTGTCTCATGACACATGATAGAGAGGCTGGTATCAAGGAAGAGCATCTCAAGAGAAAGCTTGATAGAAATTATGGTGACTTTTCTAGCCTCATAGTCATGCGTTGTCAATGGTGCCGTTTTCCATTCTTCAGAAAAAAGCAATATCTCATATTCCAGGGAAGAGTAAGCAATCTCTATCTTTTTTAATGGGAGGAATGTGAACATGTTTTAAACCACCATAGCCCTTCCTGTGTGAGCCACAAATTACTTACATGTCTTCAATGTGAAAAATATCTCATCCCCTTATAAGGTCTCCTAACAGGCCCTTCAGTATTGGGCTGAAGGTTGGGCTCCAGGATTTCATTACTCATATCAGGTCAAAGTGACATGAGACTTGGGTGTCATCGCTTGACTATAGCTGCTTGAGTAGTTTCTCTCAATTTAAAGGTCTTGAATTAAATAAAAGTTATCTGATACCCAGACAGATGGTGCCTCATACAATGGTGCCACAGACATAGAATAGTGTCTCAAGGCAAACTCATGTGAAAAAAATAGAACAGGAGGTATAAAGCAGTCAATGGCCCATAGTAATTCTGAATTCTAGCCCAGCACATGTTGCTAGTCCTAATTTCTTGAAACAGTTCTCAAAGGTCTTAGAGCTGCCCTCTAGGTTCCTGGCTCCACCCTTTCAGTTTTCCTTCCTTTTACATGAAATATGGCTGGTTGTTTGTAGCTGATTATTTTCCTTAGTCTTCTTACTGCCTGTAATAGTTCTGGAGCCCAAGGGATGCTTTTAACTTTGTAATGCTTCTTCCCTTTTTGAGTTCAAGCTGATACAATTAAAAAAAAAAAATCCTAGACAAAAGATACTCACCCCCTCAAAAAAATCCCTTCAAGATGAATTCTGCTCTACTTTAGGGTTCCCTGGAATGTTACTGTGGAGACAGTTCTCTCAAGACTGTTACGGGGCCTTTTGTCTGTTTGAAAGCATCTATATGACACCTCCTTAAATCTTTCTGAGGTCTTGACAAAGGATTTTACAGTTATATCTTTGGTTTTATCTTTAGATCATGTTTTTCTGAGAGTGCCCTAGATTTGATCTTTGCCTGGAAGCTGTTTTTTAATTATAGCATCTTTTGCAATCTGGAGAGTCTGGGAATAAGGAACCATTTTATTTTTGAATCCAGCAAGCCTAGGCTCCTTTATATTTAACAGTGCTTTCTTTAACTTTTCCCTCCCCATGCATATTAAGTAATTAAAGAAGCTGGGCAGTACCCTAAGCACCCTCCTGGAAATCTCCTCAGCTGGATGATCTAATTCCTTGGGTACATTTTTCACCTTTTGATAAGAGGAATTTCAAAGAAGTTGTAGATACCTGTGAAAACCATCACAGTGTCCAACTGCAATGACAAACATGAAATTAAAGAAAGATCTCTGAGTCAGGAGCCTAAACAGATCCTAACTCCCAACTTTATCACTAATAGTAAAATGACCTTATCCAGATGAAAACGTAGAAGAATTTTGTAATAAATAAAGGTATGGGTGATTATCTTCAGAAAAATTAGGCATCTCTATCAAGCAAATAATTTTAACAAATGGAAAAACAGAATGTGGTTTAATCTAACATAGGTATATACTTTTTCATGTTGAAGCTATGAAGACCTCTGATGATGTTTCTATTTTATAAAATATTTCCAAAACATCCAATTATGAATATACCAGAGATTAACATGAAACTCTCCTCTTCTGAAATTATGAGCAACTGTCCATGTCCAGTTTTCCAGTAACACTTCAGGGTTCCAATAACCCTCAGAGGATGGGGATAGTAGCTCAATACTCTCCATGTAAGTGGCTAGGCACCTTAGATGGAACATTTCATATATAGTAAGTTTTATGTTATATCAAGTATCTAAAACAATTATCATTTCCCCATCAATCCTGATCCTCAATTCTATTCCAAGGAGATGAAATTATATCATTTTAGCATTAGAAAGATGCCATTATAGTCATCTAACTCAATGATATACAATACCGGAGACACATAAATTAAGAAGCAGGACAGAATGGAATCATGTAGATCTGTGAAAGCAAAGATTAATTTCACAATCAGCCACTAGGCAATGGAAAAATAATTGAAGGATTTCAAGCCTAAAAGTATTGAGTCATCAGTATGAACAATGAAGAATAAGGTTGAGCAAGTGTTTATTTATTACATATTAATAAGTTTAAAATAAATTTAAAAATCAGCTTTATATAATCTAAAATGTCAATTATAAGCCTATGATAATAGTAACTCGGTTGGTTTTCAAAAAACAATCTGTATTTTTGGTTAAAAATTTTAAGGATTCTTTATATAAGTATCTTAACTGAGCCCAAAATTCTCCAAGCTAGGCTTCAGCAATACATGAATCGTGAACTTCCAGATGTTCAAGCTGGTTTTAGAAAAGGCAGAGGAACCAGCGATCAAATTGCCAATATCTGCTGTATCATCGAAAAAGCAATTCCAGAAAGACATCTATTTCTGCTTTATTGACTATGCCAAAGATTTTGACTGTGTGGATCACCACAAACTGTGGAAAATTCTGAAGGAGATGGGAATACTAGACCATCTGACCAGCCTCTTAAGAAACCTGTATGCAGGTCAGGAAACAACAGTTAGAACTGGACATGGAACAACGGACTGGTTCCAAATAGGAAAAGGAGTACGTCAAGGCTGTATATTGTCACCCTGTTTATTTAACTTATATGCAGAGTACATCATGAGAAATGCTGGGTTGGAGGAAGCACATGATTGCTGGGAGAAATATCAATAGCCTCAGATATGCAGATGACACCACTCTTATGGCAGAAAGTGAAGAGGAACTAAAAAGCCTCTTGATGAAAGTGAAAGAGGAGAGTGAAAAAGCTGGCTTAAAGCTCAACATTCAGAAAACTAAGATCATGGCATCCAGTTCCATCACTCCGTGGAAATAGATGGGGAAATAGTGGAAACAATGGCACAATTTATTTTGGGGGGGCTCCAAAATCACTGCAAATGATGATTGCCATCATGAAATTAAAAGACACTTACTCCTTGGAAGGAAAAGTATGACCAACCTAGACAGCATATTAAAAAGCAGAGACATTACATTGCCAACATAGGTCCGTCTAGTCAAGGCTATGGTTTTTCAGTTAGTCATGTATGGATGTGAGAGTTGGACTGTAAAGAAAGCTGAGCACAGAAGACTTGATGCTTTTGAACTGTGGTACTGGAAAAGACTTTTGAGAGTCCCTTGGACTGCAAGGAGATCCAACCAGTTCATCCTAAAGATTAGTCCTGGGCGTTCTTTGGAAGGACTGATGTTGAAGCTGAAACTCCAATACTTTTGTCCCAATACTGATGAGAAGAACTGATTCATTTGAAAAGACGCCAATGCTGGGAAAGATTGAGGGCAGGAAGAGAAAGGGATGGCAGAGGATGAGATGGTTGGATCGCATCACTGACTCAATGGACATGAGTTTGTGTAGGCTCTGGGAGTTGGTGATGGACAGAGAGGCCTGGTGTGCTGTGATTCATGGGGTTGCAAAGAGTCAGACATGGCTGAGAACAGAACTGAACTGAACTGAACAACTGAGCCAAAAAGGTGACCTACTTAGAGCAATTTTTAGGGTACACCAAAAGATGTGGGATTTGGCTAAACCACATGCATTTAACCTGATTATCACTCTTGGCTATTAAGTTGGAAAGGTTGGCCAAATGCTACTAAAGCTGTATATATAGGCCATGAGAATTACTAGGAAACTAAGAACGGAAAATCTTCCTATAGAAGTCCAGTCAGGGTCTTTGAGAGGACATGATGTAACTTTTGAATTTATGGTAACAGGCTAGAGTTTAGGATATGCTCTGTTGCTACCTATTAACAATATTAACATAGATCTATAAGAAAAGAGAAGTAAAGGTGACTATTTTACTTTCAAAATAATTTTAAAGGATTTTTTTCTAACATAAAACAAATACATGTAAAGTACACAACAAAAGTAGCATCTCAAAATATATACATGGAAATGTGAATCTTTCCTTTATATCTCAGTATGCTGCTGCTGCTGCTGCTGAGTCGCTTCAGTCATGTCCAACTCTGTGCGACCCCATAGATGGCCTCCCACCAGGGTCCCAAGTCCCTGGGATTCTCCAGGCAAGAAAAATGGAGTGGGTTGCCATTGCCTTCTCCAATGCATGAAAGTGAAAAGTGAAAGTGAAATCGCTCAGTCGTGTCCAACTCTTAGCAACCCCATGGACTGCAGCCTACCAGGCTCCTCCGTCCACGGGATTCTCCAGGCAAGAGCACTGGAGTGGGGTGCCATTGTCTTCTCCAATATCTCAGTATAAAAAACTCAATTATTTTATTATCAATGTCATCTGGAGCTCAACCTCAGTATACCCAATCCATCATTCATATGGATTCTACATTCAAGATATTTTAAAACTCTTCTGTTTCTACTACTATTACTTTAACCCAGGCCACATCATATTTTAAAATATATGGCATAAATTCTAACTTAGTAAATATTGACAGTGATAATCCATATAACTAAAGCTCTTTGGGGTCCTCAATATTTAAACCCCAATCCTTTGAATGGCTGCAATAGACTGTAAGCTCCATGAGTGTGGAGACAGTTGTACTCATTGCCATATACTAGCACAAAGCAGAATTTCCGGCGTAAGATATTTGTTGAAGGAATAAATATATGTTTGATAAAACAGTTTTGGTGAAATTTGGGATAAGAACTATATTGCTCGAAGTTGGATAATGAGTAAATAAATAAGAAATTTCATCACCATGAATAAACAACTTCTTCAAGTTTGTCAGCAAAATGAAATAAACAGAAAGGGTACTGAGGAAAGAGGCAGGGTCAAGAGATTGCTTCAAGACGTAAGATGGGGCCCTGTTTAATTTGCACTTTCTCCTAGCTTTGTGTGCAAGAATGTGCTCTAGAGGAATTTATTTTGTCTCATGTGTCATGTTCCATGTGCTTGGGATGCTTTGGTTGTTCTTTTCTGGTCGCCTTTTCTTCCACACTTCTGATAGAAGGTCACATAACATGTGATGTGGAGCCTTTTGTAAGTCTGATTGCCTTTGGGAGGTCTTCCAACCTGGAATATGCTTCTGGCTCCCTGTGTATCATGATTACAAAGAAAAAGATGTACCAGCTGGACAAGCTGAAATATCAACCACTGTTTTGCAATGTAGTCATAAGTGAAAGAAAATTTCCTTCCTCGAGTTTGCAATGGGGGAGCAATCAGAATTACTGATATCTCAGCCCTGGGGAACACCAATGGGGCATGAAACACAGTATGAGACACAAATGCTGTCAAGTGAGCCTGTGTAAAGCTGAGAAGGAAGCAATCTGGGGAGCAGTTTCAAGTGATGCAGGGCTACTCACTCTCCAGAATAAGTCTGTGTGTTTCAACATGTGCTTTTACCTGAGTCTCCCTGTCTCTCTCTTTCTCCCTTTGATCTCTGATTTTGAACTTCCAGCTTGTGTACTTGTATGGGACTTTGCTGCTTCCTTCATTCTCTTTAAGGTCAGTCCTGCTTGGCCACTCAGGACACATGTGGCCATGAGCTTCTGACGGTTTCCATTTGCCAACTTAGAATTAGGAATCATCCTTCTGGAATCAGAGGTGAAAGAAAAAAGATTTAAAGATGAAAAGTAAAATTCTTGACATAAGTTTTAATAAGTACACTGAATTTAAATCAAATAATGGATTTAAAAATGTCTATGTGAAAATTATTTTAGTGTAATAAGAACTGAAATCTTCAGCTGAACAAAATGTATGCCCTTGCTATCAAGATCATTGAATTAATAAGTTGTGGATCAAATGGCAGTCCCCCAAAAGATACATTCATTTCCTAATCCCTGGAAAATGTAATTTGCTATTGATGTTTTTTAGTTGCTAAGTTGTGTCTGACTCTTTGCATCCCCATGGACTGTAGCCCACCAGGCTTCTCTGTCCATGCATTTCTCAGGCAAGAATACTGGAGTGGGTTGCCATTTCCTCCTTCAGGGGATCTTCCCAACCCAGGGATGAAACCCATATCTCCTTCTTGGCAGGCAGATTCTTCACCACTCTGCCACCTAGGAAGCCCTATTACCTTATATAACAAAAGTGTTGCAGGAAGATGGACCCATTCCAGGGCCCAGGAGTGGACTCTTGTCTAACACTTGGAAATGAATTGTCCAAGAAGACACACGTGCTGACAGAGCAAGAGAGTTTACTGGGAAGGGCCACCCAGGTAGAGAGCAGTAGGGTAAGGGAGCCCAGGAGAAATGCTCTGACATGTGGTTCGCAGTCTTGGGTTTTATGGCAGTGGGGTTAGTTTCCAGGTTGTCTTTTCATTATGACTCAAGGTCCTTCCTGGTGGTGCATGTATTGCTCAGCCAAGATGGATGCCAGTAAGAAGGATTCTGGGAGGTGGAAGAGCACATGCTGTCTCCTTTTGATCTTTCCTGAATTCTTCCCATTGATGGTGGCTTATTAATTCTATATTCCTTACCAGGACATCCTGTTGTATAATAACTTATGCAAATGGTTAGTATGGTTCCTGGCCAGAGTGGGCAATTTCACTCAGTGTGCTTCCCCTAACAAAAGTGTGAATATTACTTTATGTGACAAAAGATATGACTAAGTGAAGAAAAGCTTATTCTGGTTTATCTAAATGGGCTTTAAATGTAATCATATACATTCTCATTATAGGAAGTTTTGAGACAGAAACACATAGGAGAAGAGAAAAGATGAAAAAGCAATGTGACTGTCAAGACAGAGATTAGAGTGATGGGACCACAAGCCAAGGAATGCCTGTAGCCACCAGAAGCTGTAAAGGCAAGAAACAAATCCTCTTTTAGAGTTTCACAAGGGAGCATTGCTTTGCTGACACCTTGACTTCAGACTTCTGACCTCCTGAATTGTGAGAAAGTATATTTTTGTTTATTTAAGCCTCCCAGTTTTTAATAATTTGTTGTAGTGGCCCCAGGAAACTAATATACCAAATACTTTATTTTTGTTTAGGTTTAATTTATTCATGTATGTGTAGACATACATGTATAACCATACATTTATTCATGCATGGGTATTCATACATGTAAACATAGATGGTGTGTGTGTGTGTGTGTGTGTGTGTGTATACACCATGTGTGTGTATATGTGTGTGTGTGTGTGTGTGTGTGTGTGTGTGTGTGTGTGTATAACAACAAGGAGATCAAACCAGTCAATCTTAAGAGAGATCAACTTTGAATATTCATTGGAAGGACTGATGCTGAAGCTGGAGCTCCAGTATTTTGGTCATCTGATGTGAACAGACTACTCATTGTAAAACTCCCTGATGTTGGGAAAGATTGAGGGCCAAAGGAGAAGAGGGTGTCAGAGGATGAGATGGCTGGATGGTATCACCGATGCAATGAGCATGAACTTGAGCAAACTCTGGGAGATGGTGAGGGAGAGGGAGGCCTGGCGTGCTGTAGTCCATGGGGTCATAAAGAGTTGGACACAACTGGGGACTGAACAACAGCAACACCATGGAATGAATGACTGCTACTTTCTTGTTAGGCTAATAGGAAATGGAGTTGAAGAAATCTATAACCCGAATTACATGACACCTATGAGTAAAGGCTGAACACAGAGTATCTGCTACATTTCTGTCCTGTAGACACACTTATAGTATATGAGATGCTTACATTGGTATCAAGTGAGTGTTCCTAATGTTGAGGGAACTGTTGATTACACTCATGTAGACATTAAAACTCCTTTTACAAAATAAAGATCCCTTTGCGGCAGAAGGCACCAGCTCTCAATGAATGTGTAAGTGAATGTGATCACAATCATTGTGCTGTAAACATCTGTTTGCATTTCCCGAGATCTTGCCATGGTTTCCTACATTTTGGTTCATTTGTCACGACACCATCTGTTGAAAGATAAATTGATCACTGGTGGTTGGATTATTGGGTTAGTAGTGCTTATGCTTATTATCATGTGCAAAATAAATACCTTAAAACCGTACTTAATGTGAATTAATTTTTAGGTGACAGTGGGTATCCCAGAAGCTCCATTTATTGACAAGCAGTGGCAACCACAGTAGAACAAAGATGCAATTGTATAATCAGCTGTGCACAAGCACCCTTAGAAATGAGATGTCAAATTTTATCATACATCCTTTTAAAGGTAAAGAGATTCTGTCTGGTACCTCTGAGTTCGATCCCTGGGTCGGGAAGATTCCCCTGGAGAAGGAAATGGCAACCTACTCCAGTATTCTTGCCTGGAGAATCCCATGGATGGAGGAACCTGGTGGGCTACAGTCCATGGGATCCCAAAGAGTTGGACACGACTGAGCGACTTCACTTTCTTTCACTTTCATCTCTGATATAGGACATGCTCCATAAGTCCTGAAAACTTTACACCTGGCAATGACAGAGCAAGTTGCTGGCAGAAAAATTATTCATCTATGCTGTGGTGGAACCTTAGATGAAAAGAGTCCAGTTTTTTCAAACAATGAGTTTTCTAAGGAGATACAATTGTCATTAGAATCTAGTTTTAGATCTATAGATCACAGACACTCAGCAAAAATCATGAACTGCTGAAGCTTTCAATCTTTGGAAGTATATATTTCAAATTAAAAATTTTACATATAACATTTAATTTTCTAAAAAATTAATTTTAATCATTATGCTAAAATTTCATTGTTGTTGTTTAGTTGCTGTGTCATGTCTGACTCTTTTGTGACCCCATGGATTGTAGCCTGCCAGGCTCCTTTGTTTCTGGAATTTCCCAGGCAAGGATACTGGAGTGGGTTGCCATCTCTTTCTCCAGGGGGATCTTCCTGACCCAAGGATCAAACTGGTGACTGCTGCTTTGGCAGGCAGATACTTTACCACTGAACCACCTGGAAGGCCCATGCTAAAAATTTTACCTTATTTTAACTTAAATATGAAATTTTATAAAATGGCCAAATTAGTTTAAATGAACCTAAAACTCTTAACACTATTTTATAACTCACTATCATATTCTGCTTAACTTCTTAAAAGTCTCTGTGTCCTTTGATCCTATAGTCTTAAAGAATGTATGTATTCATGGACATAATTAAAAATTTATTGAAAATAAATTAATTTTGAATAGTACCTATTTCAATATGTCAATATGACAATATTTGAAGCTAAGATTCTATATGCCACTGTACCACATAATTTATTTATATAGAGACATGGTTAAAACTGACACATTAAAACTTAAGTCAAACTATACACACACACACACACACACACACACATTTGAGCA
Organism: Redunca redunca; assembly: GCA_006410935.1. Taxonomy (NCBI): domain Eukaryota; kingdom Metazoa; phylum Chordata; class Mammalia; order Artiodactyla; family Bovidae; genus Redunca; species Redunca redunca. The sequence continues at coordinate 161,136 of SJYQ01001295.1, read as the reverse complement.
TTATACCAAATAATTATACTTAGCTATTTATTTGAGCTCAGATTATAATACCTTCATGCAACCAGCATTAAATCCCACACCCCTAAATATTCCTTAGAATGTCAAGTGACAGAAATACTTTTCATACATAATTATAAAGTCAAAAGAGATGGTTATGAGCAAACATAGAACTCATTTATTTTAAAGCACCATCTAACTAAGTAATAGTAGATGACTTTTTAAACAGTCACAATAATTTATAAGCATGCCTTTGTTCCTATTCTGCACTCTTTTACATTACTATTAATATCAAAATGACATTTTTCCTTAAAAATAATATGACTGTACTATGATTTTGACTGCTTTTCTCTCCCCTACCATGTCCCTGCCCACACTTCCCCATGGGGTCAAGGAGGGTTTATCCTGATGGACAATGTTCCAATATTGCATATTGCCACAACCTCTCATAGCTGTGGCCAAACCCTTCCAATCCCAATTCTCATCAGCCCAACCAAGTACATGTGTCTTATTTTCCTCCCCAAAGAGTGTTTTACCTCTGGGTAAAAGATTGAGCTAGTCATGATAAATGGACTTTCTTACAGAAGAAGTGCAATTAGGCATCCCAAAAATAATGAGGAAAAATCCATGCATTTTTTCCCCAGGGTGAGAGCTGCTGACATAGACTTGCTTCCCTGTGAACACCTAGTGAGACAGAATCTCCATGGGCCTTTTCTCACTAGGGATTAAGATGTGAAGGGGAAAATGATCAGATGTTTGGGGTCAGATTGTAGTCCCTAGAGTAAATAAATCATTCTTAGCCATTAAGTTATCAGGACCACCAATTTGTCCTTTTCCAGGAAAAGAAGGAGAGTATTCTGAAAGGGGAGAAAGGCAAGTGTGTACAAGACTTTGTGTGGATGATGCTTATCCTGGGGGAGAATCCATTGGTTGCATTACAGTGTGGTGACACCCAGATTACAGAGGGGAACTTGGGAAAAGTGGGATATTTCTTTGGGTGTCTAGAGGTCACAAGCATCACCACCCTGTGAATGGGAAAGAAGAGGATCATTTCTTGGGGTGTGCTATGGATGCTCTTGAAAGAGACAGACCCTTAAAAATTAATTATCCAGGGAGCCCTGGGCATTATTGCTTGAGGAAAGTCCTTACAGTATTGTTAGGAGACACACACTGACTGAAACCACCCACCCTGGGCAGGCACCCTAGTAACCATTTGCCTGAGTTGTTTTATGACAGGAGGTCCTGGTAAGGAACATGGAACTAATAAGCCACCACCAACCAGAAGAGTTTGGGAAATGTCCAACCACCTCCCAGAATTATTTTCTCTGGCATCCACCTTGGCTAAGCAATGCATGCACCACCAGGAAGGACTCTGAGTCAGAATGACTGGCTAAAGACAACCCGGAAACTAATCCTATCAGCATAAAACCTGAGACTGCAAGCCACATGGCAGAGCAGTCCTGCTGGGTTCCCTTAACCTACTGTTCTCCAACTGGGCGCCTCTTCCCAATAAAATATCTTGCTTTGTCAGCACATGTGTCTCTTCAGACAATTCATTTCCGAGTGTCAGACAAGAGCCCAATTTTGAGCCCTGTAAAGTGCCCCCCTTCCTGCAACAGTATCAGGCTATATGAGTAGGAAAAGAGTTCAGGAGTGAGGTGTCATCCATATTAAGAGCATGGAGGAAGCAGGTTGCCTAGACTCACATCCCAGTTCCCAGAATAGTTTGCTGAATGACTGTGAATAAGTCATTTAATTGCTTATTGCAATAAGAGAGTGATGGTGGTGACAGAATTTACCTTCTACATATGTTGTCAAGATTTGTTGAGATTTTTATATGTGTCAAATATGTAGCACTGTGCCTGCCAGAAAACACTCAGTAATTGTCAAATAATATATTTTTTCTATTTATTTTTTTTAATTTTTGTAGTATAGTTGATGTAAAGTGTTGTGTTTCTGCTGTACAGAAAAGTAAATCAGTCATACATATGCATATATCCAATTTTTTTTTAAGATTCTTTTCCCAGATAGAGTATTGAGAAGAGTTCCCTGTGCTATACAGTAGACCCAGTAATGCTTTTATTTTGTTCATACTTAAGCCAGAAAAAGGAGCTGGAGATAATATAGGTTCATTGATTTGACTAACGCTCCTCATGGTGTTACATGAAATCATTATTTTGTTATGAGATGGAGAGAGTTTTCATCCTATTCTGTCCCCTCAATAGTTGTCATGAGTTTTGAATTTACACAAAATTTTCTATCTGTGCTAGTTTATCTGGGGCTCTTTATGGAACCATTTTGAGAATCAACTACCTCTTCTGTTAAATTAGGTGTGTGCCAAAAGCATAGTAGGGATTCATTAGAGTTGATTTTCCATGTCTCTCCTCTGAATGTTGTACTTACACTAAAAAAGAAAAAACAATAGTATTTTACAGAAGCCACAATGGAATCTTCAAAAAATGTTTGTGCCTGGACTATTCCACATGCTAAATAGCTACAGCTTCTCTTTAAACTCTGAGAAAATTCTGTTTCCTGGGGGAGCAGCCTAGGCTACTTAAGGTTAATCACTGGTGCTTGAAGTTAATTGTTATCAATCCCTTTGTCAAAGGCTGCTCAGTTAGAGTTTTCCATACACAGTGAGCAGTTCCAACAACAGCTCAAGGCCTGAAACTAGTTCTTGTTCTAGTTTTCCCCACAATCAATTATCAGAATATATCAAACAAAAATGGACCCCATAGCATTACACAAATCACCTAATATGTAGTTTTTCAAACATGAAAGTGCATCAGAATTACTTAGAAGGCTTGTTAAAACAGATTGCTCGGCCTTTAAAATTTCTGATTCAGCAGGTTCAGAAAAAAATGCTACTAAACACACTGGAACATGTATTACCAGGACCATCCTGGCAACACTGGGGTTTAGAGTCACCCTATCTAATACCAGTCATGAAGACATCTGCATTTATTGGAAATCAGAGGGGAAATTTTAGGTTCTGTCTTTATCAGATCCACATCTAATACACACACAGAAACACTACAAGCACGTGTATGCACACACACATACAAACACACACACACTCAGCTATGAAGAGTATAAAATCAGGCCTCAATTCTGACATCAGAGGGCAACACATGTATGGACCTCTGAGAAACCCACATCCTCAATCCCTCAGAAGAAAAACTCCTGGACCTTCCTCATGCCTTCCACCCCTTCATTCCCACCCTTCAGTCACAACCCCTCTCATCTATGCTTTCTTTTCTTTCTTTTTTTTTTTAACTGCTGAAAGAGGAATGAAGCAGTATTAGGAGAGGTAGTCTAGCCCCAGGTTAAAATATATTAAAAAAATGCAAAGAAAAATCTAAAAGAATGGCCCTCTCATATTGCCAAGTTTAATTTCCTGCTAGCTTATCTTTGAGCATTACTTATATGGAGTCTCCTTTTCTGAACATGAGTCACATTACAAAAATCCTTCTTCTATTACAGCCTAAAAAGACCCTAACCTGGAGGAGGGGAAAGAGATTGCCATCACCTCTTCTCTCCAGATTCATTTGTAATCTCCCTTGACTCTCCAAAGGAGTCAAAGAAACACTGTTTCAAGCTCCATGTTCTCTCAGGGTTGGGCAAATACAAATTAATGCATTCTGTCCTTACACATGTTGAGTTGTAAATCCAAATAAATATATGATTTTGTGTTTTTAATCTAATGATACTGTCTTGCCTAGCACTAAAAATAGATTCCACTTCAACCATTTTCTTGGCTGTCATCACTGCCAAAGTGTCCTGAGAATCATAATTTCTGGACAAAAGGCTGATGTTCTTTTCCAGAGAGCTAATGGACTTCCTCAGTCAGTTATGGTTTCACAAATGGCAGAAGCTACTAGATGTAGGGGAATATGTAATGTAATATATAGATGTAGGCATTGAGCAAAGGCATCAAGGTCACTAAACCAGGCAAAGAAGTTGGGCATAAAAGAGGGCTGGAGGCATCAAGTCATGCCACCTAAAGACCCTAGAAAATACAAACATGTTTAGTATGCACTTGAGGATCTGGTCCTATACTTCGTGGGAAATGGATGGAGAAACAGTGTAAACAGTGTCAGACTTTATTTGGGGGGGCTCCAAAATCACTGCAGATGGTGATTGCAGCCATGAAATTAAAAGACGCTTCCTCCTTGGAAGGAAAGTTATGACCAACCTAGATAGCATATTCAAAAGCAGAGACATTACTTTGCCAAGAAAGGTCTGTCTAGTCAAGGCTATGGTTTTTCCTGTGGTCATGTATGGATGTGAGAGTTGGACTGTGAAGAAAGCTGAGTGTCGAAGAATTGATGCTTTTGAACTGTGGTGTTGGAGATGACTCTTGAGAGCCCCTTGGACTGCAAGGAGAGCCAACCAGTCCATCCTAAAGGAGATCAGTCCTGGGTGTTCTTTGGA
>SJYQ01001295.1:121718-155228 GCA_006410935.1 Redunca redunca | reverse complement strand
TAAAATATATAGACTAAAACAAAATTTAAATGCACATTATGTAAATACATAAATTTATTAAATATAAAAATATATTAAAAGGTCATGAGTTATAAAAGTATCATTTAGTTATTCTCAGTCAAGAGAGAAGTCCTCTTAAAAAGCAAATTCTAGGATTTTAATGTTTTCTAAGACTGACCATTGAAATAAAGAACAATACATATAGAATCAAGGCAAAAGTAAGCGGTAATTTAACAGAAAAAGTTCCTGGGAGAAAGTCTGCTGTATTGAGAACTGTTGTTAGAATTAAGTAAACCTTAGTTCAAATTTTGTCTCCACCATATGCTTTAACTATATTTAGAGACAGTTTATGTGAATTCTTTGAGCTTCAGTGTCTTTTGCCATATAATGGAATTAACACTATCTCTGCTGATAGATGGTTGTAAAATTAAAGAAGAAAAGGACTGAATAGCATCTGACACATAAATAGGTACTCAACAAATTTTATACTTCATCCATATTGTCTGACTGAAATTAAGACATATGTGAAGGTAATGATATCAATAACATTAATGGAAATGGGGGGAAGGGATAGTTAGGGAATTTGGGATCTACATATATACATTGCTCTATTTAAAATGAATAACCTACTAGGTCCTACTGTATAGCACAGGGAATTCTGCTTAATGTTGTGTGGGAGCCTGGACAGGAGGGGCGTTTGAGGGGGAATGGATACACATATATGGTATGACAGAGTTGTTTTGCTGTCCACTTGAAACTATTACAACATTGTTTGGTTATACTATAATATAAAATAAAAAGTTTTTCAAAAAAGAGTGATCAATAGATTAAAATATAACTTATCCAACTGAAGCATAAAATTACTACACATTTCTTAAAGAAGCAGTTTTTATCCCCAAACTGGATGTCAAATAGTTGATTTCTAATCACAATTCAAAGATTTATTCTATTTTTAAAGCATATAACTTCATCCCTCTTGTTTTATCTCTTGATTAATACTGGCATTCAAACTTGAACATTCAGAGTTTTAAATTTACCAGTATGTTATAAATCACAACAAAAAGATTAATGTTTTAATTTCCATTTTTACATCATTAAAATAGAATTAACTTTGTTAAGAAAAGCAAATGGGAGCCCTAATTGTTTGGACATCTTACTTTGCATGTTCGAAACAAACTCTTAGAAAGACTTGTCTTTTTCTCTCTTCTTTGAACAATTGACATTAACTGTAACTCTGTTTTGCCTTCCTTGTCTTTCTGCGTGCATACCCACCTAAAAAAGTGAACATTAAATGCAAAACCTCATCAAGAAATGGCTGGAAACATATCATAGATTATTATCTTTCTCTTGGAGAGATGAAGGCTGATCCTTCTTCCAGGTCACATGTAAATATGATATTTGAGATTTTGTAAATAGAAGCAATGATTCTGAAACAATGCAGAAATAAAGCATGAGAAGAAGCTGGTAGTGAAGAACCAAAGGGAATTATTATTGTGATTATTTAGTAAACTGAATTTAGTCTAGAGGTGACACTCAAGATACATCCATTACCATATTTTTCATTAGCTACATGCCATCCTAAGCAATATCATACTGCTCTTCCATTGCTAATTTTAGCCTGAATAATATAAATTATTTCTTGTGTTCAATTTACTTATTTGATGTGACAACTTAAAAGAAAAGTGTACCTCTGAACTTAGTGTGAAAAATGGCGTACAATCTGCCTATTACTGGCAAAAGCAAGGGTCTTTCTCAACCTACCCCACCACCCCGGGGTAATTGTAACAGTTATTGTTTTCCCAGGTTTTGCATTTTGCTTCTTGTTTAAATCAATGATGCTTAACAAACAAAAGAAAAACTTGTTCAACTTATTCTGCATATTTAAAAAAAAAAAACAGTGCAAATTAGGGTTCTTGTTAAGGAAAAATAATAATTTGAAAAATGCTGACATTACAAAATACACAAAATACCACCTATAATTGATGTGATTATCTTTTGGAGGCAATTTCAACACTTTGGTGAGTATTTTTATTTTAGAGTAAAATGAAATGCCCACTTTTGAGATGTGTGTGGAATTCTAAAACAAAGAATTATTGGCTATTAATTTAAATGTCTTATGAGTAATTTGAGTAATGATTGTATTTATTAGGAACATAATTTTGGATGAAAGACTTCACTCTTTTTAATATGTGAACTGGAGAATAGTTCAATAACCTTGACTATAATCAGACTTCCTTGGTAAATAAGTGGAGCTCTATGAAAGGTGAGAATTTGCAGGATCAAACACATTCATCCTGTGACATTATAAATATGGTCCTAATAATGTTATTCTATTTGAAATCTCAATTTTCAAAAGATTGTATGAAAAATAATTCTATGCTCACATAAATGAACATTTAGGTTCAGCTTAAAAGTAGCATGCCTCTAGTTCAATTTTTTTTAAGGAAATAAACATTTATTACTTATCTTCTTTAGAAATGTAAAACCAATTATAGAAGTGGCATATTCTCTTAGATTCAGCTCAAAACCAAAACTTTGTATGAGGAAAAGTTTACAAAATCATAGCAGTCCACACTGAAAGCCACATTCAATTACGGTGGGTTTTATAGATACTGTAAAATAGCTGTTTGAAAAAATACCGTGGAACTTCAGGTCTTCTGAAAGTCTCAAGATCTTAAGTTGCACCTTGTATTTTATAAAATGTAATAAGATTTTCCCTTCTTTCATCCCCAAAGGTTAAAAAGCCATTTAAATGTGTTAAAGAAGAANATAAATTCCAAAGATTTCACTCATATTTTCTTTAGCTATCTTTTCATTTTTCATTATTGAAATAATGATTATATTTTATGTTAATACATGTTCATAATTAATGATTACTTCACACTAATACATATAGGCTGTTGACTAATATTAGACACTGTTCACAGACTAAGTCTAGACTCTGAGCCTATTCTCCTAGGGAGCTCCCACTAAAATTCAATACTTCTTTATAATAAATAATAAAAGCAGTGTCTACCCTCCAAAGAGAACTCCAGAATGACATTTTTACTGACGACAGCTGGGAGAACACTCTCTTGACTGAAGTTTAGCAGTATCTTGTAAGAAGGTTTTAAAGCTGATATTTTCAATGTTTGGGATCCCCTTGCCAATGCTTTAAGGCATGTATTTCAGTGTGGGATTGAACTGACGTTATTGATCATAGTTCTCAATATAAGAGTGATGGATAGGGAGACACAGGGAGGCACGGAGTGAATATTGGTGAATAAACAGTTCTTTGATATGCAAGTGGGTTTGACCAGTCCAGTGATCTACTGTCTTGGGAAAGGGGTTGGTTGAACACTTTATTGTTTAGATAAATGACTTTTTCTAAAGACATAGAAGAAGCAAAAAAGTTGTATCTACTTTACAGCCTTATATTTCTGGGTAAGAATTCTCTGGGACAACTTTTAAAGTCTTGTAAGCTTAGACATGAGGGTTAAATTCTGGGGCCTCAGGGGGTATTTGTTCTCAGTACTTAAAAATAATAACAACCATCACTGCATACACATGCCAGGAGCAGAACAAGAAAAAAGAAAAAGCTTCTCTCATGTAAATGTAAAAAACAATCTTATATTCTTGTGCTATAAAAAATATAACAACGGCAGGATAGTTGCTAGGTAAGCACATTCACACACACTCTCAAAATCATTCCACCTGGGGAAAAGTATAATAGGAACCACCTGAAGAATCTCGGTCACACATATACCTCAAATTATTTTTTTCTTTTTGAATTTTTGAAAAGAGGCATTTTAATGATGAACAATGACATTTATACTGGCCATCATATCTCTGATCTTCCCTTTGTTAACTGTGTATTAGATAAAACTGAAATGCATACTTATAAACTCTAAGACATTTCCAAGTATTTGGATGGATTCAGTGCAGAACCTGAGCACTCCTGTGTCTGAATTAAAATTAGCCACGAGTTAGCTTGTTTTTAGAGTCCATCGTCTATGTGTAATGTTGCTCAGGTGACTCTAGAAGTAAAGAACCTGCTTGCCAATTCAGGAGACATAAGAGATGCGGGTTCAATCTCTGAGTCAGGAAGATCCTTGGAGGAAGGCATGACAACCCACTCCAGTATTGCCTGGAGAATCCCATGGTCAGAGGAACCTGGCAGACTACAGTCCATAGGGTCACAAAGAGTCTGACACCACTGAATTGACTTAGCATGCACACACGTCTATGCATAAGAAATATAGGTTCATGAAATAAAATGGTATTTGTCCTTCTAATAATGTGTTTAAAATCACTCTCTTCAGAATACTCTTAAACAAGTTGTTTGTGTGAATACTTCTTCTTTCTGTCTTTCCTTCCCTCTCGGTCTCCTCCTCTTCCTCTCTTCCATTCACTTTTTGTTTTCCCTCTCCTTTCTTCCTGCCAATAGTGATGACTCCAGCTCTCACTAGCCATTTACAAGAGCTGTAGAGAGATAGGAAGATGAATCAGAACTATGTATATAGGCTTCTCACAGTCTATTCAATAATTTATTTAGCTATCTTACATTTTATTAAATATAGTGCCTGCTCGCTCAGTTGCTTCAGTTGTGTCTGACTCTTTGCAACCCTGTGGACTGTAGCCTGCCAGGCTCCTCTGTCCATGAGATTCTGCAGGCAAGAATACTGGAGTGGATTGCCAGTGCCCTCCTCCAGGGGATCATCCTGATCCAGGCATGGGACCCATGTCTTTTATGTCTCCTGCATTGGCAGGTGCATTCTTTACCACTGGCACTACCTGGAAAGCCCAATTAAATATAGTACTGAAAGCAAAATCTATCATTATCAGATACTAACTTTCAGGTAAGTTTTTGTGACATCTCTCCAAGGAGACCATGTGCACTTATGAAATATTGAAAACACTTTGTTCCAAGATTTCTCCTACTTCAGGGGATCTTTGGAATTAGTTCAAACCTCTTCTTCTATTCATCTATGTAAGCTCTCTATGCTTCTTGCCATCACAAGTTTATTTTTGATAAGTAATACCGTTTTAATGATAAGGTAAAATTCTCATCAAAACGTGAAGAAGTAAGGTCAATCTAATGGTAAATATGTACTTTACATCTCATGAATAAAATGATAGCATTATTCCAATACTTTTTATTTGGGCTTTACTGCATTTATGAGTTGGAGATGAAAATTTAAACAAAGAAAATAAAAAGGGGACTTTTCTGGTAATCCAGTGGTTAAGACTTCACTTCCAATGCAGGGGATGCAGGTTAGATCCCTGGTTGGAGGCTAAGATCCCACATACCTTGCAATCAAAAAACAAAAATATTAAACAAAAGCAAAATTGTAACAAATTCAATAAAGACTTTAAAAATCATTCACATAAAAAAATGTTAAAAATGAAAAGGCATATAGAAAAGGGAGAGGTAAAATGTACAACTTATCTGATACCATTTGTCTAATCATAACTTTGTGTAGCATTTGTAATTCAATTGAAGCATCTTAATCATTCTACTTCTTTTGTTTATTCTAGGGATATTACTACTACTACCAAATTAGAAATTAGTTCTTGTCACCTGAACTAGTGTTTGGTAGTTACTCCCCTGGAGAAGGAAATGACAACCCACTCCAGGATCCTTGCTTGGAAAATCTCATGGACACAGGAGCCTGATGGGCTGCAATCCAAGGGGTCATAAAGAGTCAGACATGACTGAGCAACTGACACTTACTTGAGGGAGAAGAGCTATAATAATCATTGGCTATTAATGCTAAAGTGTGTATAATGCAAACAGAGAAATAATCACATTCCCATTTATAAACAATGATTGAAATTCCCATATTAATGTAAAACATTATTTTGGCAAATTCTACATGCCTTCCTGAAAGGAAACGTTTCACTGTGATCAATTAAAGCTATTTGAATTTTAACAAATATTCTTATTGTCTCCCATTTTTTATAATAATCATAGTTAAATTGTTTACATTTTTTTTCCAGAAATGAGTGCATTAAAGACATTGAGCTTGCTCAAATATATGTAGTCTTCCTATATTTGCTCATTTCTTTCAGTTCATTCATAGGGCAATTGGTTCACCATCATCGTAGCTGCTGCTAAGTCGCTTCAGTCATTTCCGACTCTGTGCGACCCCATAGACGGCAGCCCACCAGGCTCCTCTGTCCCTGGGATTCTCCAGGCAAGAATACTGGAGTAGGTTGCCATTTCCTTCTCCAATGCATGAAAGTGAAAAGTGAAAGTGAAGTCGCTCAGTCGTGTCCGACTCTTAGCGACCTCATGGACTGCAGCCTACCAGGCTCCTCCGTCCGTGGGATTTTCCAGGCAAGAGTACTGGATTGGGGTGCCATCACCTTCTCCAGTGCATTAAAAATCAGTGTGGTGTTCTGAACTATGAAACATAGTAACAGCACAGTGTCTGATAGAATCAAATACACTGGTACCTAAAATTGCTTGAGAGTAAACTTTTGCATAAGGAGCTGCAAGGCACACTGGAATCAGTGGGCTTGTCAACTTGAACAAATCTGAATCAATTTTGATAAAAAATGAAATTAATGGCATATTCTTTCTTTCTACTTCACAAAAGTCAGGGAATATAAAGTAAGTGCCACAGAAAAAGACAATTTATAAAACAGAGGCTATCATTTTCAAAAATTAAAAATCATATTTCCAAAAATAGAGTAAATTTCTAAATGTATCTTTGTATATTCAGACTTCAAACATCTGTGGTCTACCTATGTAATCAAGGAGAGTAATCAGGAAAAATGAATATTCTTAGAGTTTTAAGCTAAATACTCTCAAGCATGCTAACCTTAACAGTATGGAATGAAATATAGGTCAAGATTCAGGGACCAATGAGAAGCTAACATGTTTGCCAGGTTATCATGGCTATTACAGAAAGACAATATCATTGAAAGAAGTAAGAATTAGCATTATTAAGCAGAGTTCTCATTTCACTTTATTAAATTTTACACCAGTCAGCTGCATTTAAAAGGGAAAACTAGAATCACATTTTTATCTACAAGGCAATAAAATTAAAATATTATAATATTCAAGTTAAGCTTGAAGATTCTAACCAATTTTAGCAGCTTACTAAAAGTATTCAGTCTTGCAAATAAAAATTTTATGTAATGGGATTTGAAAACTATTCATATGAAGAAGAAAAGAAATAACATAGCAAATTAGCAGGCAGTTCTAGTATTTAAATAACTCACTTTCCTGGGGTATAAATACATAAATATGTATTTTATAATGTTTTAAAAATCCAGCCTATGTGCTGTGTGCTTAGTTGCTCAGTCTTGTCTGACTCTTTGCGACTCCATGGACTGTAGGGCTCCAGGCTCCTCTGTCCATGGAATTCTCCAGGCAAGAATAGTGGAGTGGGTTGCCATTCCCTTCTCCAGAGGATCTTCCCAACCCAGGGATCAAGCTCAGGTCTCCTGCATTGCAGGTGGATTCTTTACCATCTGAGCCACCAGGGAAGTTATATTAAGCCTACAAATTTATTATATAAACAATCATATCAACTTGGGTAAATTGTAATCAATTTAATGAAATCAGTATATTTCAGATTGAATTCATGAGTTATACAGAAAGATGATAAGATTAGAGCCCAAACTCCTTTCATATAAAAAGGGAATACGTTTTCATCTTCTGTTTCTATTTTCAAAGCAAGTGTTCAACTCTAAAATCATCTCCTAATTTTATTTCCCCAACAGGAAAAGAAATTCTGAAGTCTGTTCCAAAAAATCAGTTTTGATTAACATTTCAACTTTAGAATATCTAACTAAAACCAATTTGAGAGGAATGCTATAAAAATTTTCTTCTAAGATGCTTTATGACAAAGATACATTGTTCTTAGAGGCACTGATAGTAGACGCTAATACAAGGCTTGAATCAGAGTTAATAACATCCATTAAATTTTCTTTAGCAGAAATTCAAAGTACTAAATACACCAATGAGTCTTGGATCATTAACCATTTAATTTTAAAATCTTAAAAATAAATATGGTCTTCAGACAATGTTGTACAATTCCCTTCAATACATGCTTTATGTATAAGTTTAAGAATTTTTAACACTGAGCACAGCATTGTTATACAAGAATCCATATGTATTCTTAAAAATGTATTTGTACTCCTACTTGCTGTAACAGAGTTGCCCACTGTTTAATTAAATAAAGACCTGTTCTTTACGATCATGAGGTTTCTTTTTCCTATTTATCCCTTAGAAGGCTCACAGACTAATATATCTCTTATTAATGAAGTTAACATTTTCCAGGAAGTCTAGAAGTACTCCTATATTATATTATGTTAAATCAAGGCCTTAATAAAATTTGTTTTCAAAATAAATATATTTTCTCCAAATACAATATGGAAAACTGTAAATGCATATGTCAATTTCATGAAAAACATGATATGATCTTTCAAACAAATGGGCATATATTCTTATATCCTATTTCTGGGGTTTTAGGCAGTGTGTAATAACAGCTAATGCTAATAACTGTATGTCAGGCACCAGGTACCATTCTAAATGCTTTATTTGTCACATCTCATGTAACCTTGCTTGCAGCTCTGTAGGGGAGAGGTCTCTTTAGTGTCCTCATTTTACAAATGAGAAACTAAGCCCCTGGAGAACAGGAAAACTATCAAAGTTTAGAGAGCCATAATTGGCTGAACCAGGCTTTGAAGTGAGTCAGTTGAACTTGAGAACCTGTGCTCTTAACCACGACAGTGTATTTCTCTCTCTGTAAAATATTTAATGTTCCTTGGTCAACACTAGAGTGCTTGAGTTATCTAAAGAGGTTTTCAAAATAGCTCTTCATCTTGTCTGCATAGAGTATGTAATGTATTTGATTTTCACTAGTACATAGAAGCTGGGTTTGTTCTTGGCCTTGGCAGAATTCTGAAGGAAGAGAGGTTGGCATACCTTCCCTTCCTGTTCAACTCCCCTCTTCTCAGAGTGTCCAGAAATTCTCCTAAATCCCAACTCCTTCTGTGTTAATGTACCCTTGCTCTCAGGCCATTATCAACTTATCTTTCTTTATAAAATATTGAAAACTTCCCTAATATTTTGGTTCATTTACTTAACATTCATTCCAATTAAATTGTTCCAAAAGATCAACATTTTAGAAAATAATCACTTTCTTCAAAATCTAGTTGTCATTAATTTTCCTTTTACCAAAGTATTCAGATTAAAAAATAAAATAAACTTGATATGGTCCATTCTCTGCTTGACCTGCATGGAATGGAGTTCCAGAAGGGAAGGAGAATAGTCCATATAATACTTCTCAAAATGAGGTCTAAATTACCCCACAAGACAGCAACAGACTGGGTGTGAGCCAACACTGGTGCTGAGAGCCTAAGGATAAATACCGTATACCTTTTAGAAACATGGACTTTACTTGGTAGCACTTACTAAAATCATTGTATTTCATTTTAAAAAAGCATGTCACCAAATCAAATATAATATTTATACAATTTTTCAGGTATAAAAGAAAGACTTGAGACAAATTTTATGATTTCACGTTTTTAAGCCTGCAGTGGTAGGTGCCTCTTTTTTCCCCCCAGGACAAAGTCAGGATTTCCTGACCTCAGGGTCTTTAGGAGAACAGGTTGAGAATTACTTGATCAAGGAATATATGGAAATTGAGAAATGAAAATATTTTCCAATGCATTGTATAATAATCTATTTAACTTAACTATAATTGGAGAAATATATCCTTGATACAGACAGACTGATACATGCCATCTTCCTATCTCTAAATTTAGTTAATATTATATTGAATTAGAGAGAAGGGAAACAAATCTTCAATATTGGGCCTCTATGGACAAGCTGTGATACTTTAGAGATAAAAAATAAAGATCACTTGCTCCCAGTTTACATCTTTTAAATAGGATTAAAAGTAAAGCAAAATGATAGGATTCAAGTTATGGTGTGTATTATAGCTACTGGTTAACTCAGTCCTAGAATTCACGTCTACATTCCCTTGCATTCTCTTTTCTAATATTTTACAAATTGAATTCTTGTAATTTGATTCAGTTCAGTTCAATTCAGTTGCTCAGTTGTGTCCAAATCTTTGTGACCCCATGGACTGCAGCACACCAGGCCTCCCTGTCCATCACCAACTCCCAGAGACTACTCAAACTCATGTCCATAGGGTCAGTGATGCCATCCAACCATCTCATCCTCTGCCATCCCCTTCTCCTCCCACCTTCAATCTTTCCCACCATCAGGGTCTTTTCAAATGAGTCAGTAAATAATCTGATTAATTGCACTCATTTCACATGCTGGCAAGGTAATGCTCAAAATCCTTCAAGCTAGGCTTCAACAGTACGTGAACTGAGAACTTCCAGCTGTACAATATGGGTTTAGAAAGACAGAGGAACAAGAGATCAAATTGCCAATATCCACTGGATCATAGGAAAAAAGTGAGGATTCCAGAAAAGTGTCTACTTCTGCTTCATTGACTACAATAAAGCCTTTGAATATGTGGATCACAAAAAACTGTGGAAAATTATGAAAGTGATGGGAATAACAGAACACCTTATCTGCCTCTTGAGAAGCCTGTATGCAAGTCAAGAAGCAACCGTTAAAACTGGACATGGAAAAATGTACTGGTTCAAAATTGGGAAAGGAGTACGTCAAGGTTGCATACTGTTACCTTGCTTATTTAGCTTATGTGCAGAGTACATCATGCAAAATGCTGGGTTGGATGAATCACAAGCTAGAATCAAGATTCTCAGGAGAAATATCAATAACCTCACATATGCAGATGACACCACCTGAATGGCAGAAAGCAAAGAGGAACTAAAGAGCCTCTTGATGAAGGTGAAAGAAGAGAGTGAAAAAGCTAACTTAAAACTCAACATTCAAAAAACTAAGATCATGGCATCTGGTCCCATCACTTCATGGCAAATAGATGGGGAAAAAAAATGGAACCAGTGAGAGACTTATATTTTCTTGGGCTCCAAAATCACTGCAGATGGTGACAAGAACCATGAAATTAAGAGACACTTGCTCCTTGGGAGAAGAAACAACAAACCTTGATACCATATTAAAAAGCAGTGATAGCACTTTGCTGACAAAGGCCTGTATGGTCAATGCTATGATTTTTCTAGAATTCACATACAGATATGAGAGTTGGACCATAAAGAAGCCTGAGTGCCAAAAAATTGATGCTTTTGAACTGTGGTGCTAGAAAAGACTCTTGAGATGCCTTTGGACAGCAAGGAGATAAGACCAGTTAATCCTAAAGGAAATTGGTCCTGAATAGTCATTGGAAGGACTGATGCTGAAGCTGACACTTCAATTCTTTGGCCACCTGATGCAAAGAGCTGCCTCACTGGATAAGATCCTTATGCTGGGAAAGATTGAGGGCAGGAGGAGCAGGCGGCAACAAAGGGTGAGATGGTTGAATGGCATCACCAACTCAACGGACATGACTTTGAGCAAACTCCAGGAAATAGTGAAGGCATGCTGCAGTCCACAGGGTTACAAAGACTCAGACATGGCTGAGTGACTGAACAAACAACAACAACAATCAGGCTAATTGAAAGTGTTATGAACCCAAAGCTGCATATTTTCTTCTTTTTCTTTTTTTTTCAATCTTTGGCCTCCAAACAGAAAATCAAGCAGCCAGGAAAAATAACTAGTTGCTATTGGCAACAGAGGGATATCCAGGTAGCCTCTTATTACTGCTGGAGAAGGAAATGGCAACCCACTCCAGTAATCTTTCCTGGAGAATTCCATGGACAGAGGACCTGGCAAGCTACATACAGTTCATGGCATTGCAAACAGTCAGGCATGACAGAGCAACACTCACTCACTCTTACGGCTGCAAACAACTGTAGTGAATAGAGCAGGAATAGAAGAAAACGGTTATTCTAGTACACTAAACTTAGCAATCTCTAATAGGAGAAAATTGTAGAAAGGGAGACTGAAACTCGAAGAATCAGAAGATAACTTCCTTCCTCCTCTGTCAATTCTTGATCTAGTTTTGCCATGGGCCCAGCCTCTATCTGTCTATTTAAAGTTAAAGCGATGACAATCTCTACACAGGTTTCCCGGGTGGCTTAGTGGTAAAGAATCCACCTGCCAAGCAGGAGATGTGGGCTGGATCCCTGGGTTGGGAAGACCCCCTGGAGAAGGAAATGGCAACCCACGTCAGTACTCTTGCCTGGAAATCCAACAGACAGAGGAGCCTGGCAGGCCATAGTCCATGGGGTCACAGAAAAAGTCAAAAACAACTTAGTGACTAAACAACCACAACAATCTCTATGTACTTTATTTGCTTTATTTGTAAAATAAAGCACATGAAAGTGAAAGTCTCTCAGTCATGGCCGACTCTTTGCGACCCCATGGACTATACAGTTCATGGAATTCTCCAGGCCAGAATACTGGGGTGAGTAGCCTTTCCTTTCACCAGGGGATCTCTCCAGTCCAGGGGTGGAACCCAGGTCTCCTGCATTGCAGGTGGGTACTTCACCAGCTGAGCCACAAGGGAAGCCCAAGCATACTAGAGTGGGTAGCATATCCCTTCTCCAGGGGATATTCCTGACCCAGAATCAAACTGGAGTCTCCTGCATTGCAGGAAGATTCTTTACCAACTGAGCTGTCAGGAAAGCCCCAAAATAGACAACATACTATACTTGAATTTAATGAAAAGCCCCAGAAGCCATGACTGTATGACAAACTTTAAGGTACCTTCTACTTCTTAAAAATCTATAATGCTATAATCACAAATCAAATAGTTTTTTATTTATCTAAACATTTTGATGTTTTAACACTGTGCTATTATTTAAGGATTTGAAAAAGGACTGGACTTCATAATTATCTAAGATAGTACAAAAAGTCCATAAAATAAATATAAAACATGCCAGAAAACATAGATGGAATTATCAGTACCTCACTGGCCAACTAATGGCCACTGCAAAAATGGAAACAGTTAGTCTCATTAGAATCAGTTTGCTCTCAGTGTTAATCACCCCTAAAAGGCCATCCTCCAAATAAGAGGTTGTCTAATAACAATTTGAGGTCTTGACATTATAAAAGAGGACATTTGAAAACCAAAACATTCATGGAATTACAGGCATGTTGATAGTTGTCAAGAAAAATATTGGGGGATGGACACTTTCACTAGTATCCTTTTCACACCATATAAGTGAAAAGCTTTTCTGCTTAGGTTCATGTGATGGTTTGGTCAAGGGTTACAGGTCTTACTTTAGTTTGACAAAATAAGGCCTACTTTTATCATAACTAACAAGAGGAGGCAAAACATACATTTCTGATTGGGAA
The DNA here is from genome assembly GCA_006410935.1 of Redunca redunca. Lineage (NCBI taxonomy): Eukaryota > Metazoa > Chordata > Mammalia > Artiodactyla > Bovidae > Redunca > Redunca redunca. Next base: position 141,940 of record SJYQ01001295.1, on the reverse strand, counting down.
GTGTTCATCTTTGGTTGGAGGCTGGCTAACATGTTTCAAAGTCATCACTGTACCCTGTATGATCAGTTAAGCTAACATTTACTTTTCAGGTGATAAGTTGTGTCAGTTAGACACTGTCAGTTTTTAACCATTTGAGTATAATAAGTTAGAGCCAGAAATACCAATATTCCAATGATTTATATTCATTCACTTAATAGCCTCCTTCTGAAACAGATTTAATTCACCATATAGCAGACAATTAACCATTTAACTGATGAACCCACAACCAGATAATATGATTAATTAAATGAAAACATACTGAGTTCCTCCAATGTCCTGGGTGCTGTATATGCTTAGCACTAGAAAGATAGCAGAGTTATCAGATCCTGTCTTCCTATTGTTCTGAGACTGGTAAACTCTCTTGTTTTACCACCTAGATCTCTTTTTACTCTAGTGACCTAGACAACAGGAGTGGTGAGGTTCCTTCTTCTCATTTCTTCAAAGACTTAGAGTAGAGATTAATCTCATGCCAGTCACTTCATTTCCAAATATTTTCTGCCATTCTGAGGGCTGTCTTTTCGTCTCATTTATGGTTTTCTTTGCTGTGCAAAAGCTTTTGTGTTTAATTAGGTCTCATTTGTTTATTTTTGTTTAACAAATATTGTGGATTAACACATATGTGGAATCTAGAAAAATGGTTTAGATGAACCTATTTTCAGGTCAAGAATAGAGATATAGAAATAGGAAACAGACATGTAGACACAGAAAGAGGTGTGGGATGAATTGTGAGACTGGGATTGATGTATGTGCACTGCCATGTGTAAAAGAGATGACTAGTGGGAACCTTTTGTATAGAGTAGGCAGCTCAGCTCAGTACTCTATGATACATAAATGGATGGGACAGGGTAGAAAGGTGAGATAGGAGATTGAAGAGGGAGGGGATATATGTATACATATAGACAATCCACTCTGTTGTACAGCAGAAACTAACACAACATTATAAAGCAATTATCCCCCAATTGAAAAAAAGGGAAGACTTTAGCAGCAGCCCTAAGAAAGAATCTCATCTGTTCTTGTTTGTTCCTCTGGTTTTTAACCATTTGAGTATAAGAAGAAAAAGACCACATCAAACCTTCTCTCTTGAAACCCAAGGCAGATGGTTTACAGCACCTCCAACGCTACATTGTTTATTCTCCTAATGTTAGGGCGGCATCCCTAGCAGGTAGTAGCTCTATTCCCATGCTACCCCTTTAACATCATGAGCTACAAACCAGTAGAGGAAAAGATGACCATAAGGAAGAATAGCTTTATGTCCTTCATTTGTCTTATTCTTTACTAGGTAGTTTTGTTTCTCCCACCAATCTTTGCCCACTCTTATGAATTTCTTTCGTTTGCTCCTGGTGCATGTCATGTCCTAGCAGAGAAGGAAGAGGAGCGGGTGGAGCAGTGAGCAGTCAGAGAGAAACCTGGAGCCTCCCTCCAGGCTAAAACCTCCTAGTCCCTGGGGACCACAGCGTGTAGCATGCTCTGGAGGCAGCCTGAACAACCAGGGTGCCAGCCTAAGGAAATACTCCAGGAAAGTGATGAAGATGATTTTCTTCCTGTTGTATTCTAGACAGCGTATTATTCACGCTGTCGCTGGCACCAAAGGATAAATTACACTGTCTGAATATTCTCAGCAGAACAGAAGCGATAATAGCAAACTGAGTTATACAACATTCTGAACAAAATGCAATAAGGCATGTAATAGGCCAAATCAACTCCAAAGTTAAGCTTAAGAAAAAGGCCTCTGCTCTCAGTTGCGTGTTTGCATGGTATAACTTATTTTTTATTCTAGAATAAAATAAATGTGAGAGCAGCTCTGACATTACTAATCACCTGCATCACAGTGAGCTCTATCACACAGAAAATCTGTACTGAGTAATACAGTTTAAAGAGGGATTCAAATAAACTATGGCAGGAAACATGTGGTTGGCTGATGAATTTATCATGATCATGTCTCCTTAATTGATATTTGTTAAACAAAGGAATAATTATACTGCTGAGATACTTTAAGTGTCAACTAAATAGTGTAGAGCTATGGATCAGTAGTCATTTTAGAGAAATAAATAAGGTTTTCCCATTGAGATTCTGTTTTCTCTAATTTACAGCAAAATATGGCTGATAGGAAAACTGATCATCAAGATACTCTCATTAATTCAAAGTTGTCTACATTTTTTATTATTAGTTTAATTTGCATTCTGGTTGTCACATTATAAAGAGGGTTTGTTATGCTTATGTGTGTTTGTGTGTTTATGAAAATGACACTAAACCCTCATTAAAATGAAATCTTTAATTTATTTTACACATAGGCAGAGCTCTATGTTTCATATTCATGCCAGTCTCAAAATTTTAGTTATTCTTGAGAAATAAAATAACATAAAAACCTGAAGCAAAGTGAAAAGCCATACTTCATGGGCATTAGCATCTGATCCTTTGAAGCTGCTTTTCTCTCTAATAGGATCACATCTATAGGATGCAGTAGCTGCTTTTGGGAGCAGGTTATGAAAACTCAGAGAACCATCAGGACTCAGAAGAAAAGAAACAATGAGAGAGAAGTTGTTTAGTAAATTTATTTTCAGTACACATTTCACTGTCTATTCTTCAAGTAGGTTTTTGCTTAGGAAAACTGAATAACCCTATAAGATTTCATGGAAATTCTGTTTGAGAGCAATTACCTGAGGTCTACATAGAGACTCAGGTTTAGAACAGCTTATGGTGATGCATAAAAAGCTGCTCCATTTTCAGGCATGATGTGACTTGATATCAGAAAGCAGTGGATATTTTGAAAAATGATATATAGTTAGAAGCATCTCGGAGAGGGAAACAGTTGTGCATGCATGCTCAGTCTCTTCAGTTGTGTCCAACTCTGTGACCCCATGGACTGTAGCCCACCAGGCTCCTCTGTCCATGGGATTATCCAGGCAAGAACACTGTAGTGGGTTGCCCTGCCCTCCTCCAGAGGAGCCCACAGACCCAGGGATCGAACCCATATTTCCTGCATCTCCTGCATTGCAGGTGGACTGTTTGCCTATGGAGCCACTGGGAAGCCCCCAGAAGGATAAATGATAAACAGCAAAGAAATGGTATCGTCGTGTATCAAACTCAACTGCACATTTGAATGTGTATCAAACTCAACTGCACATTTGAATGTTTGCTTGCACCACAACTTCAGCCGCACTATATCCCTCAAATGAACATATTGTCTCCCCTGGAAAACCACCTTCATCTCATAAATGATCTATCTCACTAAACCAAACTTCTGTCTTCCCTGGTGTGTAGCCCAGAAACTTAGACATTATCCTCAATAGCGAAGGACAGGAAAACCAGGTGTGCAGCAGTCCGTGGGGTTGCTAAGTTGGACATGGATGAAAATTTATGCTTTTGAACTGTGGTGCCGGAGAAGACTCTTGAGAGTCCCTTGGACTGCAAGGAGATCCAACCCGTCCATCTTAAAGAAGATCAGTCCTGAGTGTTCATTGGAAGGACTGATGTTGAAGCTGAAACTCCAATAATTTGGCCACCTGATGCGAAGAGCTGACTCATTTGAAAAGACCTTGATGTTGGGAAAGATTGAAAGTGGGAGGAGAAGGGGGAGACAGAGGCTGAGATGGTTGGATGGCATCACCGACTCAATGGACATGAGTTTGGGTAAACTCCAGGAGTTTGTGATGGACAGGGAGGCTTGGCGTGCTGCAGTCCATGGGGTCACAAAGAGTCGGACATGACTGAGTGACTAAAGAACTTTTTAGAGCAAGCAATATTGAGCCCATACTTACATAGAATTTTGAACATCTTTTGTTCAATTATATTAAAATGCAGTCTTATAAATTATAAAGATTTGTTAAATCTTGAGTAGTCTGAGGCTTAAAAATATCTTGTTGTTCTAATCTGTAACTGTCCAGTTCTTAGAAATGTTGAATATTTTATGTTTTTTTTTAGTTATTTATAGACCTTCATTGGAAAATTACAATTCTTGTCCTTTGCTCATTTACCAGAAATTTATATTTATATTTTGAAAGCATGTTTTCATTATTTGGAGGACATTATTTGTTGCTTAATTTAGTACATATATCTGCCCAACTTATTTTTCAGTTTTTAATAGTGTCTGTTTTTCAAACTAATATTCAAAGGAGTTTGTAACCAGGGAAATAGGACTAGGCATGTAATTAAACATTACAGTGCTGTGCTTAGTCACTCAGTTGTGTCCAACCCTTTGCCATCACATGGACTGTAGCCAGTCAGGCTCTTCTGTCTATGGGGATTCTCCAGGCAAGAATACTGGAATGGGTTGCCATGCCTTCCTCCAGGGGATCTTCCCAACTAGGGATCAAACCCAGGTCTCCTGCATTGGAGGTAGATGTTGCACTATCTGAGCCACCAGGGAAGCCCAAACACTACAATGAAAAGACATAAAGCAAGACCACTCAGCACTTTGTATGATAGTTATAATCTTTCTTCACTGAAAAATGGAATTAACAGTGAAAAGGGTACAAGCCTAAAACAGCTGAGAAAGAAAGCTTAAAACATACATTTAGTAATTTGAAATGATCCAGATTTCCTGAATTGGGTATTACAACTATTATTAGCATATTTTAAGGACCGTGAAGAAGAAGAGAAATAATACAAGACTAAAAATGAGAAAATACTTCTCCCAATCCAGAGAGGAAAAAGTAGTACGTGAAAACTATACAGTGAGTTTGATAATATGTCCTAGAACAGTCTTAACCCTGATAACTAAATAGATGATTTGTGAATATTTAAGGAGAATAACCTATAGGAACAATACAGCTCTAAATTAGCATGTTTTTGCACTAAGATAACAAGCTAGCAAATCAGGAAATTCCACCTAGTTGGGTTTCTGCTGAATATCTGGCAAGCCTCTTAGACCATTGCTGTCAGGAAAGTAAGTATGGATTGCTGTGAAAATTTGTACTTGGCTAACCAATATTTCTCTTTAGAACTTTATCATTTAGTTGGGGGAACTTTCTGAAAGTTCAGTTCAGTTCAGTCACTCAGTCGTGTCCGACTCTTTGCGACCCCATGAAAGTGATGATTATCAAATTTTTTTCATTTGGAACAAGAAAGGAGTATAAAAAACAACAACAACAACAACAATTCACTCTGTGTTTGTTCACACATAAATGATTCATATATTTCAGGGCTAAAATAATGTTGAATATGAAACCTATACAATGCTGAAATTGATAAGAATCAGATAAAGATTGAACAAATTAACATGTGATTCATGAATGAACATGTAAGGATTATTTTAACCAATATTCTGAATAATGTTCTGAATTCTTTCTTTTTAAATGTCTTTTATCTGTGATGCTTTCACTTAATGTTATTAAGCAATATACCAACAAACATTGTACATTTATTGTTGTGTTTATTCACAACAATTGAGGATATAAAATTATATTTCATATAACCTTCTCAATGATTACAGAATTTGGGAGCGAATTTCTTATCAAATTTGTTGAGTCTCATGATGTGTGTGATGTGCCTGATTATAAGGTTATAGTAGAACAGGAATATCAGCTATGCTGTTTTCTTCTTCTTTTTTAATTTAAATTTATTTATTTTAATTGGAAGCTAATTACTTTACAATATTGTTTTGGTTTTGCATTACATCAACATGAATCCGCCACAGGTGTGCACTTGTTCCCCATCCTGAATCCCCTTCCCACCTCCCTCCCTGTACCATCCCTCTGGGTCAACACAGTGAACCAGCCCCAAGCATCCTGTATCCTGCATTGAACCTGGACTGGCAATTTGTTTCTTATATGATATTACACATGTTTCAATTCCATTCTCCCAAATCATCCCACCCTCTCCCTCTCCCACAGAGTCCAAAAGACTGTTCTATACATCTGTGTCTCTTTTGCTGTCTCACATACAGGATTATTGTTACCGTCTTTCTAAATTCTGTATATATGCATTAGTATACCGTATTGGTGTTTTTCTTTCTGGCTTACTTCACTCTGTATAATAGGCTCCAGTTTCATCCACCTCAGTAGAACTGATTCAAATGTATTCTTTTTAGTGGCTGAGTAATACTCCATTGTATATATGTACCACAGCTTTCATCTGCTGATGGACATCTAGGTTGCTTCCATGTCCTGGCTATTATAAACAGTGTTGCAATGAACATTGGGGTACATGTGTCTCTTTCAATTCTGGTTTCCTCGGTGTGTATGTCCAACAGGGGGATTGCTGGGTCATAAAGCAGTGGGCTCCAAAATCACTGCAGATGGTGACTGCAGCCATGAAATTAAAAGATGCTTACCCCTTGGAAGAAAAGTTATGACCAACCTAAATAGTATATTCAAAAGCAAAGACATTACTTTGCCAACTAAAGTCCATCTAGTCAAGGCTATGGTTTTCCCTGTAGTCATGTATAGATGTGAGAGTTGGACTGTGAAGAAGGCTGAGCACCGAAGAATTGATGCTTTTGAACTGTGGTGTTGGAGAAGACTCTTGGGGGTCCCTTGGACTGCAAGGAGATCCAACCAGTCCATTCTGAAGGAGATCAACCCTGGGATTTCTTTAGAAGGAATGATGCTGAAGCTGAGGCTCTGGTACTTTGGCCACCTCATGCGAAGAGTTGACTCATTGGAAAAGACTCTGATGCTGGGAGGGATTGGGGGCAGGAGGAGGAGGGGACAACCGAGGATGAGATGGCTGGATGGCATCACGGACTTGATGAAAGTTGAGTCTGAGTGAACTCCGGGAGATGGTGATGGACAGGGAGAGCTGGCGTGCTGCTATTCATGGGGTCACAAAGAGTAAGACATGACTGAGCGACTGAACTGAACTGAACTGAACTGAACTGAAGGCAGTTCTATTTCCAGTTTTTTTAAGGAATCTCCACACTGTTCTCCATAGTGGCTGTACTAGTTTGCATTCCCACCAACAGTGTAAGAGGGTTCCCTTTCCTCCACACCCTCTCCAGCATTTATTGCTTGTAGACTTTTGGATCACAGCCATTCTGACTGGAGTGAAATGGTACCTCATCGTGGTTTTGATTTGCATTTCTCTGATAATGAGTGATGTTGAGCATCTTTTCATGTGTTTGTTAGCCATCAGTATGTCTTCTTTGGAGAAAAGTCTATTTAGTTATTTGGCTCATTTTTTGATTGGGTCATTTATTTTTCTGTAATTGAGCTGCTGGAGTTGCTTGTATATTTTTGAGATTAGTTGATTGTCAGTTGCTTCATTTGCTATTATTTTCTCCCATTCTGAAGGCTGTCTTTTCACCCTGCTTATAGTTTCCTTTGTTGTGCAGAAGCTTTTAATTTTAATTAGATCCCATTTGTTTATTTTTGCTTTTATTTCCAATATTCTGGCAGGTGGGTCATAGAGGATCCTGCTGTGATTAATTTGGAGAGTGTTTTGCCTATGTTCTCCTCTAGGAGTTTTGTAGTTTCCAGTCTTACATTTAGATCTTTAATCCATTTTGAGTTTATTTTTGCATATGGTGTTAGAAAGTGTTCTAGTTTCATTCCTTTACAAGTGGTTGACCGGTTTTCCCAGCACCACTTTTTAAAGAGATTGTCTTTTCTCCATTGTATATTCTTGCCTTCTTTGTCAAAGATAAGGTGTCCATAGGTGCATGGATTTATCTCTGGGCTTTCTATTTTGTTCCATTGATCTATATTTCTGTCTTTGTGCCAGTACCATACTGTCTTGATGACTGTGGCTTTGTAGTAGAGCCTGAAGTCAGGCAGGTTGATTCCTCCAGTTCCATTCCTCTTTCTCAAGATTGCTTTGGCTATTCGAGGTTTTTTGTATTTCCATACAAATTGTGAAATTATTTGTTCTTGCTCTGTGAAAAATACCGTTGGTGCTTGATAATGATTGCATTGAATCTACAGATTGCTTTGGGAAGCAGACTCATTTTCACTATATTGATTCTTCCCGTCCATGAACATGGTATATTTCTCCATCTATTAGTGTCCTCTTGATTTCTTTCACCAGTGTTTTATAGTTTTCTATATATAGGTCTTTAGTTTCTATAGATAGATATATTTCTAAGTATTTTATTCTTTTCATTGCAATGGTGAATGGAATTGTTTCCTTAATTTCTCTATTTTCTCATTATTAGTGTATAGGAATGCAAGGGATTTCTGTGTGTTGATTTTAATCCTGTAACTTTACTATATTCATTGATTCGCCCTGGTAATTTTCTGGTGGAGTCTTTAGGGTTTTCTATGTAGAGGATCATGTCATCTGCAAACAGTGAGAGTTTTACTTCTTCTTTTCCAATCTGGAAGGAATCCTTTTATTTATTTTTCTGCTCTGATTGCTGTGGCCAAAACTTCCAAAACTATGTTGAATAGTAGTGGTGAAAGTGGGCACCATTGTCTTCTTCCTGACTTTAGGGGAAATGCTTTCAGTTTTTCACCATTGAGGATAATGTTTGCTGTGGGTTTGTCATATATAGCTTTTATTATGTTGAGGTATGTTCCTTCTATTCCTGCTTTCTGGAGAGTTTTTATCATAAATGGATGTTAAATTTTTTCAAAGGTTTCCCATGCATCTATTAAGATAATCATATGGCTTTTATTTTTCAATTTGTTAATGTGTTGTATTACATTGATACACTTGAGGATATTGAAGAATCCTTGCATCCCTGGGATAAAGCCCACTTAGTCATGGTGTATGATCTTTTTAATGTGTTGTTGGATTCTCATTGCTAGAATTTTGTTAAGGACTTTTGCATCTATGTTCATCAGTCATATTGGCCTGTAGCTTTCTTTTTTTGTGGCATCTTTGTCAAGTTTTGGTATTAGGGTGATGGTGGCCTCATAAATGAGTTTGGAAGTTTACCTTCCTCTGCAATTTTCTGGAAGAGTTTGAGTAGGATAGGTGTTAGCTCTTCTCTAAATTTTTGGTAGAATTCAGTTGTGAAGCCGTCTGGACCTGGGCTTTTGTTTGCTGGAAGCTTTCTGATTACAGTTTCAATTTCCGTGCTTGTGATGGGTCTGTTAAGATTTTCTATTTCTTCCCGGTTCAGTTTTGGAAAGTTGTACTTTTCTAAGAATTTGTCCATTCTTCCAAGTTGTTCATTTTATTGGCATATAGTTGCTGATAGTAGTCTCTTCTGATCCTTTGTATTTGATGTGTGTTGTCTGTTTTGATCTCTCCATTTTCATTTCTGATTTTATTGATTTGATTTTTCTTCCTTTGTTTCTTGATGAGTCTGGCTAATGGTTTGTCATTTTATTTATCCTTTCAAAGAACCAGCTTTTGGCTTTATTGATTTTTGCTATGGTCTTTTTTGTTTCTTTTGCATTTATTTCTGCCCTAATTATTAAGAGTTCTTTCCTTCTACTAACCCTGGGGTTCTTCATTCCTTCCTTTTCTAGTTTCTTTATGTGTAGAGTTAGGTTATTGATCTGACTTTTTTCTTGTTTCTTGAGGTATGCCTGTATTGCTATGAACTTTCCCCTTAGTACTGCTTTTACTGTGTCCCACAGATTTGGGGTTGTTGTGTTTTCATTTTCATTCGTTTCTATGCATATTTTGATTTCTTTTTTGATTTCTTCTGTGATTTGTTGGTTATTTAGCAGCATGTTGTTCAGCCTCCATATGTTGGGATTTATAATAATTTTTCTCCTGTAATTGAGATCTAATCATACTGCATTGTGGTCAGAAAAGATGCTTGGAAATATTTCAATTTTTTTGAATTTACCAAGGCTAGATTTATGGCCCAGGATGTGATCTATCCTGGAGAATGTTCCGTGTGCGCTTGAAAAAAAGGTGAAATTCATTGTTTTGGGGTGAAATGTCCTATAGATATCAATTATGTTTAACTGGTCTATTGTATCATTTAAAGTTTGTGTTTCCTTGTTAATTTTCTGTTTAGTTGATCTATCCATAGGTGTGAGTAGGGTATTAAAGTCTCCCACTATTATTGTGTTATTATTAATTTCCCTTTTCAGACTTGTTAGTATTTGTCTTACATATTGCGGTGTTCCTATGTTGGGTGCATATTTATTTATAATTGTTATATCTTCTTGATTCTTCTTGGATTGATCCTTTGATCATTATGTAGTGTCCTTCTTTGTCTCTTTTCACAGCCTTTGTTTTAAAGTCCATTTTATCTGACATGAGTATTGCTACTCCTCCTTTCTTTTGGTCTTTATTTGTGTGGAATATCTTTTTCCAGCCCTTCAATTTCAGTCTGTATGTGTCCCCTGTTTTGAGGTGGGTCTCTTGTAGACAACATATATAGGGGTCTTGTTTTTGTATCCATTCAGCCAGTCCTTGTCTTTTGGTTGGAGCATTCAACCCATTTACATTTAAGGTAATTATTGATAAGTATGATCCCGTTGCCATTTAATTTATTGTTTGGGTTCAAGTTTATACACCCTTTTTGTGTTTCCTATCTAGAGAAGATCCTTTGGCATTTGTTGAAGAGCTGGCTTGGTGGTGCTAAATTCTCTCAGCTTTTGCTTGTCTGTAAAGCTTTTGATTTCTCCTTCATATCTGAATGAGATCCTTGCTGGGTACAGTAATCTGGGCTGTAGGTTATTTTCTTTCATCACTTTAAGTATGTCCTGCCATTCCCTCCTGGCCTGGAGAGTTTCTATTGAAAGATCAGCTCTTATCCTTATGGGAATCCCCTTGTGTGTTATTTGTCGTTTTTCCCTTGCTGCTTTTAATATTTGTTCTTCGTGTTTGATCTTTGTTAATTTGATTAATATGTGTCTTGGGGTATTTTGCCTTGGGTTTATCCTGTTTGGGACTCTTTGGATTTCTTGGACTTGGGTGATTATTTCCTTCCCCATTTTAGAGAAGCTTTCTACTATTATCTCCTCAAGTATTTTCTCATGCTCTTTCCTTTTGTCTTCTTCTGGGACTCTTGTGATGCTAATTTTGGGACGTTTAATATTGTCCTGGAGGTCTCTGAGATTGTCCTTACTTCTTTTAATTCGTTTTTCTTTTTTCCTCTCTGATTCATTTATTTCTACCATTTTATCTTCTACTTCACTAGTCCTATCTTCTGGCTTCGTTATTCTACTATTTGTTCCCTCCAGAGTGTTTTTTATCTCATTTATTGCATTATTCATTATATATTGACTCTTTTTTATTTCTTCTAGGTCCTTGTTAAATCTTTCTTGCATCTTCTCAATCCTTGTCTCCAGGCTGTTTATCTGTGATTCCATTTTGATTTCAAGATTTTGGATCATTTTCACTGTCACTATTCGGAATTCTTTATCAGGTAGATTCCCTCTCTCTTCCTCTTTTGTTTGGTTTGTTGGGCATTTATCCTGTTCCTTTACATGCTGGGTATTCCTCTGTCTCTTCATCTTGTTTATATTGCTGAGTTGGGGGTGGCCTTTCTGTATTCTGGCAGTTTGTGAAGTTCTCTTTATTGTGGAGTTTCCTCTCTGTGGGTGGGGTTGTATCAGTGGCTTGTCAAGGTTTCTTGGTTAGGGAAGTTGTGTCGGTGTTCTGGTGGGTGGAGCTGGATTTCTTCCCTTGGATTTACAATGAAGTGTCCAGTAATGAGTTATGAGATGTCAATGGTTTTGGAGTGACTTTGGGAAGCCTTTATATTGAAGCTCAAGGCTGTGTTCCTATGTCGCTGGAGAATTTGCATGGTATGTCTTGCTCTGGAACTTATTGTCCCTTGGGTGGTGCTTGGTTTCAGTGTAGGTATGGAGGCATTTGATGAGCTCCTTTTGATTAATGTTCCCTGGAGTCAGGAGTTCTATGGTGTTCTCAGGATTTGGACTTAAGCCTCCTGCCTCTGGTTTTCAGTCTTATTTTTACAGTAGTCTCAAGACTTCTCTATCTCCTTTTGAAGACAATGGGCTGCTTTCTGGGTGTCTGCTGTCCTCTGCCAGCATTCAGAAGTTGTTTTGTGGAATTTACTCAGCGTTTAAATGTTCTTTTGATGAATTTGTGGGGGAGAAAGTGGTCTCCCCATTTTATTCCTCCACCATCTTAGGACCACACCCTGTTTTCTTCTTACATTTGGAAGAAATGTTTTTCCATTTGCAGTATTTTGACAGAAATTTTTTAAGCTACTTGTACATTTAAATAATGAGGAAATCCACTTACAATACACAAACTGCAATATGTGGCAGTATACTAAATATGAAACAACTCTTTAGGCTGAAATCACCAAAACGTCTGTGTTAGAGAACTCTCATTCTTTATGACATCGGAGTTTAGTTGGACTATCAATTGATTAATATGATCAATATTTGTAAAAATTAACATCATTTAATTGTTACAATAAAAAATCGATAAGTAAAAGTCATTTAATATTATCTTCTCCATTCCAATGGCTCAAGTCATCGTATAAAATCCTTGGGATGAGGATGCCTCACTTTACAGACCATCATTTTTTTATATTAATGACTTATGAATGACTAAAGATATATGATGCATGATTATTAAATTTGCAAATGACACAAAATAGGAGGAACGATTAACTTGCTAGATGAGATCTTAATTAAATTCAAGCACAATCTCTCTCAAGAATGGGAATAGAAATGAGAGGGTACAGTTCAAATTTGCCAGTGACTGGTGATTCAGTCTTCATGGTGTGACATATGGCTAAAGAGAAGATAAATCTCAGAAAGGAATTCATCTGGGATGCTGGATGACAGGTAAAATAGGTAAATACCTAGAATGATAGACATTTTTATTGATACTGAGATAGTGAGTATTTAGGAGGTGGAGACTATCATAATGTGCATTTAAGGAGATCTCATTTATTTCACACTAAAAGTGGGAGCTATTCACATAGGTTTTGTACATCTAAGCAGATTTGCTTGTAATTATTGTGAGCCTTATGATGTAATAAAATTGCTTTGAGACATATCAGGTTTTACCTGCATACGTAAACCTCCTTCCTCTAAGTATCAGTTCAGTTCAGTTCAGTCACTCAGTCCTGTCCAACTCTTTGCGACCCCATGAATCATAGCACGCCAGGCCTCCCTGTCCATCACCAACTCCCGGAGTTCACCCAAACCCACATCCATCGAGTCAGTGATGCCATCCAGACATCACATCCTCTGTCGTCCCCTTCTCCTCCTGTTCCCAATCCCTCCCAGCATCAGAGTCTTTTCCAATGAGTCAACTCTTCGCATGAGGTGGCCAAAGTACTGGAGTTTCAGTTTTAGCATCATTCCTTCCAAAGAACACCCAGGGCTGATCTTCTCTAGAATGGACTGGTTGGATCTCCTTGCAGTCAATACCTCTAAGTATAACTTTCCTTTATTTTTTCCAAAGACTTACATAGTAATTAAAAGAGCTGAATTGTTTATGCTGAAAAATGTGTGAGAAAATACAAAATTGTCTTAAAATATAAGAAAGACCATAGAGCAGAAAAGAGATTATGCATAACTTGGAAGTTTCTAAAGGGTAGAACTATTAATAAAATCAAGTGGAAATTTTTCTTTAAGTAAACATAATGAAAAAAATATTTTATGTTTATCTAGATGGCTGCTAAAATAGTGCTTTTTCCTGTAGGGGGAGATTATGCAGAAAGAATGGTCACTCAATTATAGCATTTATATACATTTTACTTCACAGTATATGGAATNCTATGTATATCTATTAATGTGGAAATAAAATTCAATAAATTTCACTCAAAACATCCTATTTATAGTTTATTAAAATATCATTGTAGAATATTTATACTGAAATATATAATTATTCTATAAGGACATTAAATTGGAAACAAAAATAATTTTGAGAGAAAAGTTATGTTTCCTTGAATAGATATTTTAGCTTGTTAAGGTTGTTTTTATCTCCTGTGTATAATTCTTCCATAGTAGGTTTTATGTCTTCAGTTCAGATCAGTTCAATCACTCAGCCATCTCTGACTCTTTGCAACCTCATGAACTGCAGCACGCCAGGCCTCCCTATCCATCACTAACTCCCGGAGTCTACCCAAACTCATGTTCATTGAGTCGGTGATGCCATCCAATCATCTCATCCTCTGTCCTCCTCTTCTCCTCCCGCCTTCAATCTTTCCCAGAATCGGGGTCTTTGCAAATAAGTCAGCTCTTTGCATTAGGTGGCCAAAGTATGGGAGTTTCAGCTTCAACATCAGTCCTTCCAATGAACACTCAGGAATGATCTCTTTTAGGATGGACTGGTTGGATCTCTTTGCAGTCCAAGGGACTCTCAAGAGTCTTCAGCACCACAGTTCAAAAGCATCAGTTCTTCAGGGCCCAGCTTTCTTTATAGTCCAAATCTCACATCCATATACAACTACTGGAAAAACCATAACCTTGACTAAATGGATCTTTGTTGGCAAAGTAATGTCTCTGCTTTTTAATATGCTATCTAAGTTGGTCATAACTTTTCTCCCAAGGAGTAAGCGTCTTTAATTTCATGGCTGCAGTCACCATCTGCAGTGATTTTGGAGCCCAAAAAAATAAAGTCTGCCACTGTTTCCAAGGTTTCCCCATTTATTTCTCATGAAATGATGGGACTGGATGCCATGATCTTCATTTTCTGAATGTTGAGCTTTAAGCTAACTTTTTTCATTCTCCTCTTTCACTTTCATCAAGAGGCTGTTTAGTTCTTCTCACTTTCTGCCAAAAGGGTGGTGTTATCTGTATATCTGAGGTTATTGATATTTCTCCCAGCAATCTTGATTTCAGCTTGTGTTTTTTCCAGCCCAGCCTTTCTCATGAGGTACTCTGCATAGAAGTTAAATAAGCAGGGTGACAATATACAGCCTTGACATACTGTTTTCCTATTTGGAACCAGTCTGTTGTTCCATGTCTAGTTCTAACTGTTGCTTCCTGAGCTGCATATAGGTTTCTCAAGAGGCAGGTGAGGTGGTCTGGTATTGCCATCTTTTTCAGAATTTTCCACAGTTTGTTGTGATCCACACAGTCAGAGGCTTTGGCATAGTCAATAAAGCCAAAATAGATGTTTTTCTGGAACTCTCTTGTTTTCAATGATCAAGCAAATGTTGGCAATTTGATCTTTGGTTCCTCTGCCATTTCTAAATCCAGCTTGAACATCTGGAAGTCATGGTTCATATATTGCTGAAGCCTGGCTTGAAGAATTTTGAGCATTACTTTGCTAGTATGTGAGATGAGTGCAATTGTGTGGTAGTTTGAACATTATTTGTCATTGTCTTTCTTTGGGATTGGAATGAAAACTGACCTTTTCCAGTTCTGTGGCCACTGCTGAGTTTTCCAAATTTGCTGACATATTGAATGCAGCACTTTCATAGCATCATCTTTTAGGATTAGAAATAGCTCAACTGGAATTCCATCACCTCCACTAGCTTTGTTTGTAGTGATGCTTCTTAAGGCCCACTTGACTTCACATTCGAGGATATCTGGCTCTAGGTGAGTAATCACAGCAGCGTGATTATCTGGGTCATGAAGATCTTTTTTTGTACAGTTCTTCTGTGTATTCTTGCCACCTCTTAATATCTTCTGCTTCTGTTAGGTCCATACCATTTCTGTCCTTTATTGAGCCTATCCTTGCATGAAATGTTCCCCTGGTATCTCTAATTTTCTTGAAGAGATCTCTAATCTTTCCCTTTCTATTGTTTTCCTCTATTTCTTTGCACTGATTGCTGAGGAAGGCATTCTTATTTCTCCTTACTCTTCTTTGGAACTCTGCATTCAAATGGGTGTATCTTTCCATTTCTCTGCTTTTCCCTTCTCTTCTTTTCACAGCTATTTGTAAGGCCTCCTCAGACAGCCATTTTGCTTGCTTGCATTTCTTTTCTTGGGGATTATTGCTCCCTGTCACCTGTAAATGTCATGAACCTCCATTTATAGTTCATCAGGCACTCTGTCTATCAGATCTAGTCCCTTAAATCTATTTCTTACTTCCACTATATAATTGTAAGGGATTTGCTTTAGGTCATACATGAATAGTCAAGTGGTTTTCCCTACTTTCAATTTAAGTCTGAATTTGGAAATAAGGAGTTCATGATCTGAGCCACAGTCAGCCTCTGGTCTTGTTTTTGCTGGCTGTAAGGCAGAATTTGAGCATTAATAAGTTCTACACTTGAATTAGAGTATTAGTAAATATTTGCTAATTGTAAGGAACATATTAGATATTTCTGAGAATAGACTTATTTACAGTTTTATTCACATGTGCAGTAAAACTACATTATCAACATGAACTACATTTTTTTTTTTTTCTAACCTAATGGGAATTAAGGTTTGGTCCATGAAAATTAGCTATTAGATCCATTCCAGCTTCTGGATTCTAACAGAATGAATTTTCCTTAGTATCAAGAAAGCACCACTTCCATTATATAAAACAAAAAAAGCATTTTTAATAAAGATATCCTTAACACTGAAAAGACCACATTATTATGTATGAAGTTTCTTGCACTTTGGCAATTCACAATTGTTGAAGAAGAGGCTTAACACTTGTTTTTTGTTTTTTTTTCTTTTTCATTCTGAATGTTAATCCCTGGGTATTCTGAAGAAGACTTTACCTTAAATAAATACTCCAGAATCTGCTTTCTTCAACTCATGAAATAACTTTAAGTGGTAATTTATTTATAGTTCCATGCCCTCCAGTAATTCTACTTTCTGCTAAATATAAGAACTAGCTTAACCTCTCAAGAGATCATCATGAGAATCAACAGTTCATAACATCATTAAAACAGTAAAGTTTTTTTGTAAATTCACATTATAGTAAGGAGCAAAGTTTTTCAGTAACAGCAATGTCCTTGTTTTATGGTGCTACTTGCATGATTGCTCTCAATTTTTCTGTCTCTGTCTGAAGTAACTATATTGAGAGTTTGATCCCAAAGCTTTCTTATTTGTCATTTTTTTTTCAAATTAGAAAAATTCAAATTCTGTAATTAAATTTTATAGATTCCCTCTGACAATTTCTATTTAATCAGTACCAGCTTTTATCTTCATTTTTTAATTTTTCATGTTATTAGTGATCAAATTCATTAATACACCTTCAGTTCAGTTCAGTTCAATCACTCAGTCGTGTCTGACTCTTTGCGACCCCATGCATTGCAGCACGCTAGGCCTCCCTGTCCATCACCATCACCCAGAGTTTACTCAAACTCACATCCATTGAGTTGGTGATGCCATCCAGCCATCTCATCCTCTGTCATCCCCTTCTCCTCCTGTCCCCAATCCCTCCCAGCATCAGAGTCTTTTCCAATGAGTCAACTCTTCGCATGAGGTGGCCAAAGTACCAGAGCCTCAGCTTCAGCATCATTCCTTCTAAAGAAATCCCAGGGCTGATCTCCTTCAGAATGGACTGGTTGGATCTCCTTGCAGTCCAAGGGACTTTCAAGAGTCTTCTCCAACACCACAGTTCAAAAGCATCAATTCTTCAGTGCTCAGCTTTCTTCACAGTCCAACTCTCACATCCATACATGACCACAGGAAAAACCATAGCCTCGACTAGACAGACCTTTGTTGGCAAAGTAATGTCTCTGCTTTTGAATATGCTATCTAGGTTGGTCATAACTTTCCTTCCAAGGAGTAAGTGTCTTAATTTCATGGCTGCAGTCACCATCTGCAGTGATTTTGCTGCTGCTGCTGCTAAGTCGCTTCGGTCGTGTCCGACTCTGTGTGACCCCATAGACGGCAGCCCGCCAAGCTCCCCCATCCCTGGGATTCTCCAGGCAAGAACACTGGAGTGGGTTGCCATTTCCTTCTCCAATGCATGAAAGTGAAAAGTGAAAGGGAAGTTGCTCAGTCATGTCAGACTAGTAGCGACCCCATGGACTGCAGCCTTCCAGGCTCCTCTGTTCATGGGGCTTTCCAGGCAAGAGTACTGGAGTCGGGTGCCATTTTGGAGCCCCCCAAAATAAAGTCTGACACTGTTTCCACTGTTTCTCCATCTATTTCCCATGAAGTGATGGGACCAGATGCCATGATCTTCGTTTTCTGAATGTTGAGCTTTAAGCCAACTTTTTCACTCTCCTCTTTCACTTTCATCAAGAGGCTTTTTAGTTCCTCTTCACTTACTGCCATAAGGGTGGTGTCATCTGCATAATGGCATATCTGAAGTTATTGATATTTCTCCCAGCAATCTTGATTCCAGTTTGTGCTTCTTCCAGCCCAGCGTTTCTCATGATGTACTCTGCATATAAGTTAAATAAGCAGGGTGACAACATACAGCCTTGACGTACTCCTAATACACCTTGACAGTCATTAATTTGCTAGTCCCTAATAATTTGCTAAATAACTTGCTTCATTATTAGTAAGTTTTGTCTTACATAAAGTCTGTTTTGACTTTAACAATAATAATTTTGTCCATGTTTATCTTCAGGAAAATGAAGTAGAACTTAAAGAGATCTAGGAAGACTGATCAAAAAACAAAACAAGCTAAACAAAACAAAAACTCCAAAGGAAACAGTTATAGCCACCAAAAACCCTCAAACTCACCTACCAAATTTTCTCCCCCAACCCCACAAAAAAATTTGACATTCAGATTAAAATAAATAAAAACTTGATTTTTCAGTGGTGCTTTAAATTCTCATTTATTTCTTGGAAACTTTTTTTTAGTGACAAGATGAAGTTATTTGTGGAAAAATATGAATAAACTTAAGGCTAAAAATTACAACCAGTTCATGCAATGCTTTTGATGGAGACAGTATTATCTTTCTCCTCAAGATGAGAGAAAAGAATGTCAAGATCTGAAGAGTTAGACTGTTTTTCTTACAAATACAGGGGAATTGTTGCCTTTAAGGCTGCAACTGACACTGGAATTTTTAGTAAGTCCTAATCAATCATAACTCTTGAAAGCAGCTATTAGGAAAGTCATACTGTGTGACATGAACTTTCCAAAAACTAGCACTGACAGCAGTTCTCTCTAAGGGCACTCATTTTCTTCTTCTTTGCTTGAAAAAAAAAAAATTTAAGAGAAGAGAGAGAGAGAAAGAAATAAAGTGCATTCTTTAAGTTCCCAAATGGAATTTTTTCCTATTAAATAATGTGCATTCTTTAAGTTCCCAAATGGAATTTTTTCTTATTAAATAATTTGAATTTATGGAATCAACATTTTACAAATAAGAATGTTTGCAAACTGATTTAACACATGCAAAACAGACACAAATAAAGACAGGCAAGCATCCATGGATTAAAAATTATTAGCATGATCCTTTCCTTTAAGGAAATCTACCCAAACTAATTTTAAATGTATGTCAATAAATGAAGCTTATGGACTCACGTATAATAGAGTTCACTGATAAAGGATCAGTTTAAATTCTAATTTTGATTAGAATGGATACAAAGGATGCTTATGCATTTTTAATTTCTATTTACTTATTGAGAAAGATATATTACTTACATAAAATATAAAGAATGAAGTGAAAGAGCACAGGTACTAATGTTTATCTGTGACAATAAATAATCAACTGGAAAGGAAAGAAAACAGAATTCTAGTAGGCCATCCTTATATTAAAAACAAATGACTTGCTAAAATTGCCCATAAATAATCAATCTCAAAAACAGGAGACATTTTTCTTTTGGTAATTGCATTAAAGGAACCAGTAGTTTGTTTTGTGAATTTCTTTCTTTTTTCTTCCATCCCTCTTTATTCTGCCTGTTCACATATACAACTAGTGGGAAACAGATGAGATAGGTTACTGTTGAATGGAATTAGAATATATCATTCCCAAATATGCCCCAAAATGCAAAAGGATTATTTTGAACTAAAGGCAACTGAGAAACAGCAGACACAGGAGAGGCTTTCTGTTGTCCCTTTTTCTGTCTAAAAGCAGAGGATGCTTTTCCCTATTAAGAAGGTTGTATAAATTTCCAATTGTAAAGGTGTCCCCCTTTCCCATACCAGAAAGAGGAGAATGACTCTGGGAAGAATTACCACAAATATCTTGAGTCTGGATAGCAAACCTGACTAAACAACCCTATCTACCATACATTTGCTATGGACATTCCCACAGTTGCCTCTAGGGTCCCAAACTCCCTTTTCTTTTGTCTAGTCACTTTTCCACAATCTATTGCCTTTAAGTCGCCAAACCTAACTACTTCTTAGTATTTTCACTTCTTGCTGTGGTTCTCCCATAAACAAAGCAGTGTTAATACAATTTGTATGTCTTTTCTTCTGTTTATCTATCTTTTGTCAATTTAATTTGCAGGGCCCAGGTAAAATACCTAAGAGGGTAGAGGGAATTTGTTTTCCTTCTCTACACTATAATTGTTTATCTAAGGGGTGTCATGATATTAATGTCTGAGAAGATGAGATCATGGGTA
>SJYQ01001295.1:92356-121331 GCA_006410935.1 Redunca redunca | reverse complement strand
GTTAATAGCTGAGTAATAGTTTGTGTAACTATGAGAACAAATACTACATCGAACTCTTTTACATCATTATCGTTTGAATTATAGTAGCATTGAAGCCCCAGAATCTAATATGAATGTAAAATCAAAGTCTATTCTTGATGTTTCGCATCGATGCTAGAAGGCACAATCTAGCTATGTCCACAAAGCAATTTTTATGATTATCTTTGAAATATATCTTTTTAAAAATCTATAATTAGCTACTCCAAGTCTGCTTATAGATTTTTTCCAAATTTTTTTTTTCAGTCAAGCTCATTATTGTCTTGAAGTCAAACCATTTTAAGAAAAGCAAGTCCCTCCTTCCCCATATGGAGGGCTCCAACTCACGAGTTTTCCTGCAGAGAAGAGGTAGCTAAGTATATGGCTTTTCTTGGGCTGTGCCTACTGTCAAGCAGTTGACATACCAACATGTTGACAAAGGAAACAAATAAGTAGAATAATTGTTCATTTAAAAATAACATTTGCTTGATCTGAACTAGAAAACCTTTAGGAGAAGTATGACTTTTTCTTTGGTTTTATGTTTTTATATTTCCCATCATACTAAGAAAAAAGAAATATTTTAAAATTTAAAAATATAGTTGTACACATTGATAATTAGGAAGGGAAAGTATTGTCATAGACAACAATCCACAGGAACCCTGCAGATAGGAGACCAAGATTCTCATGAACTCTGGCTCACTTTGCTCTATGCTTCCAGCCAGTCACAGCTGCCTCAATGATGAGTTTACCTGTGAAATAAAGGTCTTCATCTGCAAGATCTCTAAGCATCCCTCTAGCTCAGATCTGTACATGATTATTTTACTAAAAGGGTTTCCACTAAAAATAGTCAGCTTTGCTTGGATCTGAATTGATGTTAGTAACTCCAGTTTTTATATTGGGAGGGTAGCCAAACTACTTAGATATCTTTCTGCTTTTCTTTTTTTCTGAAACAGGACAGTAGGCTCTCACTTACTTTCAGTTACTTTCCCTAACACTCACCAAAACTAATTGTTAACTAGATAAATCCTTCACATTACAAAAAGTGTAAAAGTTTACTATTTCAGGTGAGACTCATAGATGCTCAGGCTTCCTACATGGCTCTGTGGTGAAGGATACTCCTGCGAATGCAGGAGACACAGGTTCAGTCCATGGGCCAGAAGATCCCCCTGGAGAAGGAAATGGCAACCTACTCCAGTATTCTTACCTAGAAAACCCCCATGGACAGAGGAACCTGGTGGACTACAGTTCATGTTTCAAACAGTTGAATACAATTTAGTGACTGAAAAACAGACAACACAGATGGTCAGTGTTTGCCAGAACATCTTACTATGGTAAACCAAGTAATTTTTCTCCAAATACTATTGTGATAAAGTGAATGTTGTGTTGAAGTATTGTAGAAATAAGCATTCTACTTTTAGAAATATGGCCTAATTTTCCAAAAAAAAAAAAAAATTGCAAGCAAAGATCCAACAGCTATTGCTTATCAGGAGTAATTAATTAGAAAGATTTAACCTAGACCTTTTTTTTTAAATAGACATCTTATAAAAACTTGGGGAAAATAATGGCAAACTACTTCAGTATTCTTGCTTGGAGAATCCCATGGACAGAAGAGCCAGGGGGGCTACAGTCCCTAGGATGGCAAGAATTGGGCATGACTTAACAACTAAACAACAAAATACAAAAACTACAAGGTTTTGCCTCTTCTACGTGGCTATATTTTTTCTACCACTGTATATTTGTATGCAGATGCTGTCTGTGGGGTCGCACAGAGTCGGACATGACTAAAGCGACTTAGCAGCAGCAGCCACACAGCAGCCTTCTTTGACTCTTCCTTTTCTAGTAATAACACTAGTTCTTTTCTTTCATTAGAAAAACTTGTACAATTACATAGTTTGCCCTGGATATACTAAAATCTGACAAACAGGACTCAAACGGATTTTCCCTATATGAACAGTGAAATCCTCACATACAAAGAAAGAGGCAGCATCAGGTTTCTTCAGCAAAGATCAGCTCAGTACAAGATAATCATACCAATATGTTACAAATTGTAATACTCTTCCTGCTTCAGTGAAAAAAAAACCCACAAAATATATAAAGGCCTCAATGCTGATGACATTTTGGTTTAAATTATTTTCTTTTGTAGACCATGTGTGTTCCTCCTTTTGACAGACTACAGATCCCTTGAAGGCAATTATGTCTTTAAATTTGCCTTTTTTAGGGTCAATGGTATAATTATAAGAGTTTGCCCAGCTAAGTTGGTAGGTGGTATATTTGTTTAATTGTTTACCACTTGATTTGGAGCCAGCCTTAGCAGAACAAAGGACTGAGATGAGTATACAGTCAAATCCACTGTAACTTATGGTTGGCTGGATTTTCTGCAGCCAAATCATCTGGCAAAACCATGCCTCGGTGACCCAGGAATACCCAGTTCTTAGCATGTGTCTTGGTCATATTACTCAGTCATAACAAACAAAGCTTATCATTCCATGGAAATCTCATTCTTTCCAACATGCATAATTGAATTTTTCTGATAATCATATTGTATATAAATCTCAAGAAAATTATTTAACTATGCATAATCAAATATCAAGTATTTGTGATATTATTTTTAAATTAACTTGGATAATACCTAAAGGGTATATGTGAATAAGGACTTTCTTTTAAAACAGTGTTAGAGACTATAACAAGCAATGTTAATTTACTTTTTTTTTCTTTTTCTTTTTCTTTAATCTTTGACTGACTTAGTCACAAAACTTGTTAGATTTCTCCTCTCTTTCTAAGACTCCTTAAATATAAACATTTATTGAATGTCTGTTTAGGCCCAGATACATGGTAGATGTTAAGTTAACAAGACTCTTGAGAGTCCCTTGGACTGCAAGGAGATCCAACCAGTCCATTCTGAAGGAGATCAGCCCTGGGATTTTTTTGGAAAAAATGATGCTAAAGCCGAAACTCCAGTACTTTGGCCACCTCATGAGAAGAGTTGACTCATTGGAAAAGACTCTGATGCTGGGGGGGATTGGGGGCAGGAAGAGAGGGGGATGACAGAGGATGAGATGGCTGGATGGCATCACTGACTCGATGGGCATGAGTCTGAGTGAACTCTGGGAGTTGGTGATGGACAGGGAGGCCTGGCGTGCTGTGATTCATGGGGTCACAAAGAGTCGGACACGACTGAGCGACTGAACTGAACTGAATAATAAACTGACAAAGAGATGACGATACTGTCATACTGCCAGGGGTAAGGACTGTATCATAGCCTTAGACCCCAGTACATAGTTGTTGATCAATACATATTTTCAATTATCTATCTATCTACCTAGCATCATCTATCCATCTATCTACCTATCATCTGCCTGTCTACAGTGAATAAATAAATCATAGTTGAATGAATGAATACCTTCATTGCAGTCTATCAGTTTCAAATGGTCATAAAGTGAATGTTTTCTCCTAGGATGTAAACAAAACTTTAAGGATAAATTAAGCACTTTGTGCTTAGTCATTTCCAACACTTTATGACCCCATGGACTATGGCTTTCCAGGCTCCTCTGTCCATAGAATTTTCTAGGCAAGAATATTGGAGTGAGTTGCTATTTCTACTCTAGTGGAACTTTCTGACCCAAGGATCGAACTCACATCTCTTGCATTGGGGGGTAGTTTCTTTTCCACTGCACCACCACCCCATAAGCTGCTACAATTATGGTTAAGGAACAAGACTACTTAGATTATTTCAACTGCTTGATAAAATCCAGTACTTTAATATTATTAAAAAGAACTCACAAACAAAGAAGCAGATGAAATCTTGAGGTTAATATAAAATATTATTTAACTTGAAGAAGGTTTTTTAAAAGTCTGGTTAGGATTTAAAAACAGGAGGCCTTTGCGGGTGATTTTTGCAAATGCATGCAGATTTCAGGCTTGTATAGAATTGTATATTATTTATAATGGAGAATTTGGATTATTTTATTGCCTTGTGGTTTATAGAAACTGTCTTATTAATAAAGGATGGTAATGACTAGTTTCCATTAAGAATTTTCTTTTAAAAACTGTCAATACTTAACAAAAAATAGCTGCCTCAGTCACTTAGTTCATTTTATGTATTTGGTTTATACAGAAATACAGAAGTATAGCTTCAGAGCTAATGAAAGGAGATGTGCCACATAAAGCTAGATCAGTAGAAGCCTGCATTATTTTATGGGAAGAAAACTGAACAAACATCTTCAAATACTGTTTATTTCCACTCTTGCCTTATTATTTTTTAGATCTCACCCCCAACTCACGCAAAAAGTATAAGCACCTAGCATTAACATTATGGGAAATGAGAGTCCATTGGAAACTACACCCTAAATGAGAAAATGAAATGCTCATATTTCCTCTTCTAAGAGGAAATTTTTCCTGCACAAAATCTTTCTCTTGAAATTTCTTATGCCACACAGCTTCCATGTCCATCAGAAGAAGTCCTGAGTTTCTGCATTCCTGATATACACTCTGTGGATGTTTCTAGTTGTGGTTCTCTGCAGGGCACTCTCACTTTTGTTCTTTTCTCACTGTCTATAATCTAAGCCCAGATCTTCTTTCAGGAGAATGACTGGAATTTCACGAGCCTTCTTTCCTATCAATATAAATTTTCTATAATCAATTTCAAATCTCATCTAGAGCCATGCTTGCCACTTGATTTCTCAATTGTAACGTTTTCTTAAAATGTTTATTGATGTATAATATATACATAAAATCCCATGAAAGAGGAGTCTGACAGGCTATATAGTCCATGGGGTCACAAAGAGTTAGACATGACTGAGAATGTGCACATGCACACACATACATAAAAGCGCACAGATCATAACTCTCTAGTTCTTAATATTTTCATAAAGTGAACACACTTTGGTATCTATGGCATACATAGAGATAGAACACGAGTAACTATGTCATTATCAGTTTCTATCACCTACACCTTTATCCATTCAGGTGGGTGTACTGATGTCTTTTAATAGTCTTTTAATTTAATTGTCTTATTTTTAATTTATATTCTCCTGATGGCTCATGAGATCAAGGACACTTTCTTATGTTTCATGTCCTCTTCCTCTAAGTAAATCAACCCTCTTGCTGATTTCTATTAAATGGTCTGACTTTGACTAACTATAAAATAGAGTTCTTTTATATATTTTGGATAAGAGAACTTTATCATGGATTTGTTGCAAATACCTCTTCCTATTTTATTGTTTGCTTTTTAATTCATTTAGTGATGTCTTTTGATGATCAAAAGTTCTTAATTTAGTCATCATTCTTTTTCCCTTTCTAGTTCATGCTTTTTGTGCCCTGTTTAGAGAAAAATTGCTAACTCAAAAATTTAAATATAAACAGTATATTCTTTTCTATTTCCTACATTACCAATACCACCAGTGGTACTTGGTGGCTCAGCAGGAAAGACTCAGCCTGCCAATGCAAGAGACGCAAGTTTGACCCCTGGGTTGAAAAGATCCCCTGGAATAGGAAATGGCAGCCCACTCCAGTATTCTTGCCTGGGAAATCCCATGGACAGAGGAGCCTGGTGGGCTACAGTCCATGGGGCCACAGAGTCAGATACAACTGTATGACTAAACAACAACCAATACTGTCACCTGAATATGATAATTGTTTCATTCTTCCTTCCAAATTCTTATGACTTTTTTTTTTCACCGTCCTGTACAATA
Source organism: Redunca redunca (assembly GCA_006410935.1). Classification (NCBI taxonomy): domain Eukaryota; kingdom Metazoa; phylum Chordata; class Mammalia; order Artiodactyla; family Bovidae; genus Redunca; species Redunca redunca. The sequence continues at coordinate 115,626 of SJYQ01001295.1, read as the reverse complement.
CTCAATATGCTTTCTCACGGTTGAGCTCAGAGTGAAAGTTTCCAATATTAAATGCAAAGGTTACTAAGTCTTTGTAACAACTCATTAATCATGTAAAGGGTGTCTGGTTTTGTCTATTGTTTGCTAAGAAACTTTATAGTAAATAGTCATAATTGTATCAAATTATATTCATGCATATGTTGAAATATTGAAATAAGTGTAATTTTTCTCCCTTTTAGAGAATTATATTGGTTGATTCATAAATCTTAACCTAATCTTGCATCCCTGGGTTAAAGCCCACTGATCTGAATTTTTCTAATTTGTTTTTGAGATAGATTGCTTGATTAGAGTTGTGGAGAATCTTGATGGTATTATCTTCCACCAGAGAGGGTTTCCTTTTATTCACTAATATGCAACAGGTCACTTTAATGCAATTAAGGACAGAGCAGGGTCAAGTATTGTTTCAATTTTTTTGTGAAACTTGGGTTATTTTGGATTATCTTCCTCCCAGACTGCAGTTCTGTAGTTTCCCAGAGCAGAGCAAACCTCATCAACTGCATTTTCAGGAAAGTGACAAAATCCCAGAGAAAAAAATTGGTGTGTTTAGACAGCCTCTTAAAAGATTCATGTATGTAAAATGTAGCATAAAAATAGCAGATAAATAGGGGTCCAAAGGTTGTCTTTTCTCATTCATAATTGTTTTAAAGAATATGTGTGTTCTTTGTAGCTTTGTAATCTCTCTGGTTTGCAATTATTAAGGTCACCTATATGTTTCTTTGCAGTAAATGGTAGAATGAAAACCTTCAGAAATTGAGGAGGAAGCTTTACATACAGGTAGTTTGGGGAAACACGGATGAGGAAGGTGAAAGAAAAGGTTCCCTCTGTTGTTGTTTAGTTGCTAAGTCATGTCCAACTCTTGCCACCCCATGGACAGTAGCCCACCAGGCTCCTTTGTCTATGGGTTTCCCAGGCAAGAATACTGGAGTGGGTTGCCATTTCCTTTCCAAGGGATCTTCCTGACTCAGGGATTAAACTTGAGTCTCCTGCATTGGCTGGCAGATTCTTTACCACAAAGTCACCTGGGAAGACCTCCCTCTTTGTAGCCAGTGAGTATCCATGAGGGTGTATACAGCAGGGGTTTAGGGGTTGTTATCAGGAATGAAAAAGTTCTGATCTGGGCTCAGAAGGGCCTGGGACTTGGCAAGCCTCTCACAACACAGTCTTCAACAAAACAATCACACATTTAAAGTGTAGGGTGATGTCTCCTGAGAGATTTACAATAACTTTCTTATATCAGTTTAGGTATAATCAAGATAATTCTGAATGCAATAAATTTTGTTAATTTAAATTTCACAGAAAGGTAAGTCTACTGAGATATCATATTATGTTTAATGTAAATTTATTTTTGTTAGAATCAGTCTAGCATAATGTGTCTAGGTTTCTAATAAATTGATTGACATATTTTAGGGATTTTTTTTCTCACCATAATATCTTCCAATTTTATAGTCAGACTCTATTTTTAAGGGATAATTTGTCAGGTTATGGAATTTTCAAGGCTATTTTGCTCTTAGTTTTAATACAAACCACTTTAGGACGCTTGCTAGTAGGATCATCACCCCAAGTAGAAAAAGTAATACTTTGGACTAACTGTCCTGGGAAAGAGGTAGGAAATTGCCTCTCTGGGGTTTTATTAATTACTGTGAGAAATTCTGTTAGCAAAAATGATTCCTCTATTGGCATCTGTGAATTTAGCTTCCGCCTGTGTGACTACTTGTGTGTGTGTGTGTGTGTGTGTGTGTGTGTGTGTGTTTGATCAGTCGTGTCCAACTCTTTGTGATCCATGGACTGTAGCCCACCCTCTGTCCTTGGGATTCTCCAGGCAAGAATACTGGAGTGGGTTGCCATTTCCTCCAGAGGATCTTCCTGACCCAGGGACTGCACCTGTGTCTCCTACGCCTCCTGTGCCTCCTGCATTGGGAGGTGGGTTCTTAACCACTGCAGTAGCCTCCTGTAAGGAGATGTCAATCACCTTCCTTAGCAATCTGCTGTCTTCCTTGGCTGATCCTTTGAATATCTGCATACCTTTGCTCTGAGGGCAGTCTCATATAACTTTATGACAATAGATGCTTTTTCTCAAAAATTATGCAAATATCTCAAAGTTCACATTTCTGAATCAACATTTATTTATACCTTAAACTTGTATATCTATGTCCTATCTAGCTAGCTAGCTAGCTATATTTTTATCTTTCTGTCAGTCACCTATCCATCTAGCCATCTATGATCTGTCCTATCTCTTTTATCCCTTTCCCAATTCTTAATACCTACATTTAAAACTCATTACCCATGAAGTAACGATGTCAAGTACCAGCTTTACTCTTTCCTTCCAGCCTGGACACAAGTATAATCCATCCTCCAACCTGCTCCTAGAGTGAACTTTCTAAACACTCAAAAATCTGATCATTTTATTAGATATTTTAAAATCCTGTGGTGACTCTGTGCAGCTTTCAGGGCATTAAAATGTCAGTACTTAACACAAAGTACCGTTCATCAGTTAGCAATACCTTATTTTAAGCTACTTACTTGTTTGGAAGCTCAGAGAAGTCCTCTCACCTCCACCCTGACTCCATTAAAAGATATCTACTCATTTCCCACAACTCAGTACAAGCTCTTCATGGTCACCTATCTGGATTGAGAAGTCTTTCCCCAGTGCAGTTTATAGAATCCTCTAATAGAGCAATTACCACACTTTATTATAAACAAGTATTTCTCTCACTCTCAAATTAAGTCCTAAAAAATTTGAAAAGAATTTTTGACATTGTAGACAGGAAAATAGCATAATACCTAGGATATAATCGATGCCCGATAATTTTGTGTTGCAATCATAGACGAATGAATTAATGTTTGAACATTACCTATTTTATACATGCAAGCATAATACATTTATAACTCATAAATATAGATATAGAGAAGAGAAAACATTTTTAGTCCAGAGTACTCACAACAGTAAAACATAAAGAACTGACAAATCAAAAGGAACAGTTTACATAATACGACCACAATGTGATGAGTGATGAAGAAAGGGTATTTTCTTTGAAATTCTATATTTAATCATGCAATAAAAACACACAGGATTATAAAATTTAATATAAGCTTTCTTATTTTAATAACACAATGCCAACTTTTTTAAAGAGGGATTTGGTAGAGTTGCTCTTATATGGTTCCTTTAAATTTACTTCTTATGTTAGCTCTGTTAATTGATTCAATAAGTTTTGCAAATCAAAAATGGCCAATGAGAAGTTGAGCTGTCAATTGCCTCTTAATTATAGTGATTTGGAAAAGTCTGGAAGATGACCCTGAGGGCACTTGGAAACACAGATTTTCTTTACTGCATTGCTGCGGTTTTGTTAATGTGGCTTGTGGTTATTTAGTTAATTAGGGAGAATAGTTTATATAAACAACAGGCTTTCTGACTAAAATATTTCCTGTAAGTCTAAAAGCAAGGATTTATCACCCTTGTTTTTAGAGTAATAACTGTACATGATAATTAAATTTTTGGTAATAGTGTTCTACAATTCTAATCAGAAGGATGAAAGAATCTTATCTTTAGTCAAGTCTAGACATACAAGAGGAAACCCTGATGTCAGGTTTCCAAATTATTTCTAGGGGATATTCTTGTAAGTATATATGTGTTTACTTGCACACATTCATATGTAAAGATCAGAGGGATATTTACTGACAATATTCAACCATGTATTGCCCTTGTTTTGTTGTAATCTGTCCCTAAAAGGTTAACAAACACATTTGCTTTCTTCTTTTCACATTTAGTTTATTTAATATGTATTATAAGCAGGTCTACATATAAATGCTATAGTTTACTATATATGACTTCCATTCTTCCCACTTGACCTGCTTTAAAATATTGAAAATTAAAGTCTACTCATTTGAAAATATCTCCCCAGTTGGACATATTAAACTGTCCATTTACATTTCTCATAGCAGCACTTGTTGTGCAAGTGCCTTCAAAATTAAATATGCCAAAGTTATAATTATAGCAAAATGAAAGCAAATGCAAGAATGGCTCTGAGAGGTTTATCCTTTTAAACTGCAAATTTAGCTCTTTTACATACGCAGGTTTAATTTCAAAGATTTTCACAGTGTAGGAACTAATTAATTAGTTAATAATGCATGAAGCCAGTAGAGCATTATCAGTGCTATATCCCAGATGGAAAACTAAAACAAATGAGGAAACTTACATTTAATTTGACCCTTTTAGACATGAAAACTTAAGACTTTTCTTGTTGCCTGGTTACATTTTCATAATTTTATCTTCCATGTCTTTTGTTGTCCTCTGCTTCACCATTACACAATTATAGAATTTTTAGACTCTTGGGGTGGAAAAGGGAAGTGATAGCAATGTGACTGTGACAAATCATTTAACGGGCTTGATCAAGTTGATTTTTTAAAATAAAGTCATTCTTCACCGTGATAGCCTATTATCTTGGATGAGCCACTAGTGTCCATTTGCTAAATTACCTCTTTTATTAAAACAAATGGAAATCTACTGGTCTGAAGGAGTAAATACCTTTAGTCTCACATTACCTTCTCTCCCATACACACACACTTACTAAGTAACCCAAACAATCTGAATGCTCTTCTTTCCAGGTCACATTTACTATTCCTCAACTGATCTCTAAAAGCTAAAAACAATGTGGTTTTAATCATCAAATGTGTTCCCTTCTTTCACATCTATTTTTATCAATCCAGGATGCTGTTTTGACAGGTAAAATTTACTTAAGGCTATGAAGTGCAATCACTTATTCTACCACTTCTTGTTTTTATGATCTTCATAGACATAGGGGGCCCCTAAAAAATCTACAAATTAAAATCCATGTTTATTTATTTATGTCTCTCTTACACTTAGCACAAACTTCAAGTTAGCACAAACATCAAGCTTCTTCAGCAACTGTGTCTCATTTACCAGGAGCAAATAAGTCAATTTGTTACAATGTAAGTATCAGTTCAATTCAGTCACTCAGTGATGTCTGACTCTGCAACCCCATAGACTGCAGCATGTTTCCCTGTCCATCACCAACTCCTGGAGCATGCTCAAACTCATGTTCATCAAGTCAGTGATACTATCAAACTGTCTCATCCTTTATTGTCCCTTTCTTCTCTGTCTTCAATCTTTCCCAACATAAGGGTCTTTTGAAATGAGTCAGTTTCTTCCCATTAGGTGGCCAAAGTATTGGAGTTTCAACTTCAGCATCAGTCCTTCCAATGAATATTCAGGACTGATTTTCTTTAGGATGGACAAGTTGAATCTCCTTGCAGTCCAAGGGACTCTCAAGAGTCTTCAACACCACAGTTCAAAAGCATCAATTCTTCAGCATTCAGCTTTCTTTATAGTCCAACTTTCACATCCATACTTGGAAAAACCATAGCTTTCACTAGACGGACCTTTGTTGGCAAAGTAATGTCTCTGCTTTTTAATACGCTGTCTAGGTTGGCCATAACTTTTCTTCCAAGGAGCAAGGGTCTTTTAATTTCATGGCTGTAATCACCATCTGCAGTGATTTTGGAGCACCAAAAAATGAAGTCTCTCATTCTTTCCATTGTTTCTGCATCTATTTACCACGAAGTGATAGGCCAGATACCATGATTTTAGTTTTCAGAATATTGAGCTTTAAGCCAAATTTTTCATGCTCCTCTTGCACTTTCATCAAGAGGCTCCTTAGTTTCTCTTTGCTTTCTGCCATAAGAGTGGTGTCATCTGCATATCTGAAAGTGAAAGTGAAGTCACTCAGTCCTGTCTGACTCTTTGCAACCCCATAGACTGTAGCCTACCAGGCTCTTCCATCCATGGGATTGTCCAGGCAAGAATACTGGAGTGGGTTGCCATTTCCTTTTCCAGGAGATCTTCCCAACCCAGGCATTGAACCCCTGTGTCCTGCAATGCAGGCGGACGCTTTACCATCTAAGCCACCAGGGTAGTTGTGGCTACATATCTGAAGTTACTGATATTTCTCCCGGCAATTTTGATTCTAGCTTGTGCTCCATCCAGCCCAGCATTTTGCATAATGAACTCTGCATATTTCTCTACTGCTCTCCAGTTGCATATTGGGCACCTACCGATCTGGGGAGTTCAACTTTCAGTGTCCTATCTTTTTGCCTTTTCATAATTTTCATGGGGTTCTCAAGACAAGAATACTGAAGTAGTTTGCCATTGCCTTCTCCAGAATAGAGTGAAGGGATGGAGCCAAAGCAAAAAACAATACCCAGTTGTGGATATGACTCATGATAGAAGAAATGTCTGATGATGTAAAGAGCAATATTGCATAGGAACCTGGAATGTCAGGTCCATGAATCAAGGCAAATTGGAAGTGGTCAGAGGAGATGGCAAGAGTGAACATAGACATTCTAGGAATCAGTGAACTAAAATGGACTGGAATGGGTGAATTTAACTCAGATGACCATTATATTTATTACTGTGACAGGAATCCCTTAGAAATGGAGTAGCCATCATAGTCAAAATAAGAAGTGCAGTACTTGGATGCAATCTCAAAAACGACCAAAATGATCCCTATTTTTTTCCAAGACAACCCATTCAATCCAAGTCTATGCTCCTACCAGTAATGCCGAAGAACCTGAAGTTGAATGGTCCTATGGAGAGCTATAAGACCTTTTAGAACTAACACCCAGAAAAGATGTCTTTTTCATTATAGGGGACTGTAATGCAAAAGTAGGGAGTCAAGAAATAATTGGAGTAACAGGCAAATTTGGCCTTGGAGTACAGAATAAAGCAGGGCAAATGTTAATAGAGTTTTGCCAAGAAAACCCACTGGTCATAGCAAACACCCTCTTCCAACAACACAAGAGAAGACTCTACACATGGGCATCACCAGATGGTCAACACCAAAATCAGACTGATCTTGTTCTTTGCAGCAAAAGATGGAGAAGTTCCATACAGTCAGCAAAAACAAGACCGGGAACTGACTGTGGCTCAGATCATGAACTTCTGATTGCCAAATTCAGACTTACATTGAAGAAAGTAGGGAAAACCACTGGACAATTCAGGTATGACCTAAATCAAATCCCTTATGATTAAACAATGGAACTGAGAAATAGATTTAAGGGACTAGATCTGATAGACAGAGGGCCTGACGAATTATGGACAGAGGTTTGTGACATTGTACAGGAGACAGGGATCGAGACCGTCCCCAAGAAAAAGAAATGCAAAAAAGCAACATGGCTGTCTGGGGAGCCTTACAAATAGCTGTGAAAAGAAGAGAAGTGAAAACCAAAGGAGAAAAGGAAAGATATAAGCATCTGAATGCAGAGTTCCAAAAAATAGCAAGAAGAGATAAGAAAGACTTCCTCAGCAATCAATGCAAAGAAATAGAGGAAAACAATAGAATGGGAAATATTAGACATCTCCTCAAGAAAATTAGAGATACAAAGGGAACATTTCATGCAAAGATGGGCTCAACAAAGGACAGAAATGGTATGGACCTAACAGAAGCAGAAGATATTGAGAAGAGGTGGCAAGAATACACAGAAGAACTGTACAAAAAAGATCTTCATGACCCAGATAACCAAGATGTGATCACTCACCTAGCCAGACATCCTGGAATGTGAAGTCAAGTGGGCCTTAGGAAGTATCACTATGAACAAAGCTAGGGGAGGTGATGGAATTCCTGTGGAGCTATTTCAAATCCTAAAAGATGATGCTGTGAAAGTGCTTCACTCAATATGCCAGCAAATTTGGAAAACTCAGCAGTGGCCACAGGACTGGAAAAGGTCAGTTTTCATTCCAATCCCAAAGAAAGGTAATGCCCACAAATGCTCAGACTACCTCACAATTGCACTCATCTCACATGCTAGTAAAGTAACGCTCAAAATTCTCCAAGCCAGGCTTCAGCAATACATGAACTGTGAGCCTCCAGATGTTCAAGCTGGTTTTAGAAAAGGCAGAGGAACCAGAGATCCAATTGCTAACATCCACTGGATCGTGGAAAAAGCAAGAGAGTTCCAGAAAAGCATCTATTTCTGCTTTATTAACTATGCCAAAGCCTTTGACTATGTGGATCACAATAAACTGTGGAAAATTCTGAAGGAGATGGAAATATCAGATCACCTGACCTGCCTCTTGAGAAACCTATATGCAGGTCAGGAAGCAACAGTTAGAACTGGACATGGAGCAACAGACTGGTTTCAAATAGGAGAAGGAATATGTCAAGGCTGTATATTGTCACCCTATTTATTTAACTTATATGCAGAGTACATCATGAGAAATGCTGGGCTGGATGAAGCAAGCTGGAATCAAGATTGCCGGGAGAACTATCAATAACCTCAGATATGCAGATGACACCACCCTTATGGCAGAAAGTGAAGAAAAACAAAAGAGTCTCTTGAAGAAAGTGAAAGAGGAGAGTGAAAAAGTTGGCTTTAACCTCAACATTCAGAAAACGAAGATCATGACGTCTGGTCCCATCACTTCATGGCAAGAGATGGGGAAACAATGAAAATAGTGACTGACTTTATTTTTCTGGGCTCCAAAATCACTGCAAATGGTGATTGCAGCAATGAAATTAAAAGACGCTTATTCCTTGGAATCAAAGTTATGGCCAAATTAAACAGCATATTAAAAAGCAGAGACATTACTTTGTCAACAAAGATCTGTCTAGTCAAGGTAATGGTTTTTCCAGTGGTCATGTATGAATGTGAGAGTTGGACTATAGAGAAAGCTGAGCACAGAGGAATTGGTGCTTTTGAACTGTAGTGTTGGAGAAGACTCTTGAGAGTCCCTTGGACTGCAAGGAGATCCAACCAGTCCATCCTAAAGTAGATCAGTCCTTGGTGGTCTGATTCATTGGAAGGACTGATGTTGAAGCTGAAACTCCAATACTTTGGCCACCTGATGCAAAGGGCTGACTCATTTCAAAAGACCTTGATGTTGGAATAGATTGAAGGTGGGAGGAGAAGGGGATGACATAGGATGAGATGGTTAGATGGCATCACGGACTCAATGGACATGAGTTTGGGTGGACTCTGGGAACTGGTGATGGACACGGAGGCCTGGTATGCTGCGGTTCATGGGATCACAGGGAGTCGGACATGACTGAGTGACTTAACTGAACTGAACTAGAAATATAAGTTAAATAACCAAGATGACAATATACAGCCTTGATGTTCCCCTTTCCCGACATGGAACCAGTCTATTGTTCCAATGCACAGTTCTAACCGTTGCTTCTTGACCTACACACAGATTTCTCCAGAGTCAGGCAAGGTGGTCTGGTATTGCCATCTCTTTAAGAATTTTCTACAATTTGTTGTGACCAACACAGTCAAAGGCTTTGGCGTAGTCATTAAAGCAGAAGTAGATGTTTTTCTGGAACTCTGTTACTTTTTTTGACAACCCAACAGATGTTGGCAATTTGATCTCTGGTTCTTCTGCCTTTCCTAAATCTATCTTGAACATCTGGAAGTTCATGGTTCATATATTGCTGAAGCCTGGCTTGGAGAATTTTGAGCATTACTTTACTAGCGTATGAGATGAGTGCACTTGTGCAGTAGTTTGAACATTTTTGGGCATTGCCTTTCTTTGGGATTGGGGTGAAAACTGACCTTTTCCGGTCGTGTGGCCACTGGTGCATTTTCCAAACTTGCTGGCCTATTGAGTTGCAAACTTGCTGCACAGTGAGTGCAGCACTTCCACAGTATCATGTTTTAGGATTTGAAATAGCTCAATTGGAATTCTATCACCTCCACTAGCTTTGTTCATAGTGATGCTTCCTAAGGCCCACTTGACTTCACATTCCAGGATATCTGGCTCTGAGTGAGTGATCATACCATTGTATTATCTGGTTCATGAAAATATTTTTTTTTAATAGTTCTTTTGTGTATTCTTGCCACCTCTTCTCAATATCTTCTGCTTCTGTTAGGTCCATACAATTTCTGTCCTTTATTGAGCCTATCTTTGCATGAAATGTTCCCTTGGTATCTCTAATTTTCTTGAAATGATCTCTAGTCTTTCCCATTCTATTGTTTTCCTCTATTTCTGTGTGTTGATCACACAGAAAGGCTTTCTTATTCTCCCTGCTATCCTTTGGAACTCTGTATTCAGATACTTGTATTTTTCCTTTTCTCCTTTGCCTTTCACTACTCTTCTTTCTCAGCTATTTGTAAGGCAGACAACCATTTTGCTGTTTTGCATTTCTTTTTCTTGGGCATGGTCTTGATCACTGCCTACTGTATAATGTCATGAACCTCAGTCCATAGGAGTGTTAAAGGAGTGTTTGTTTGTCAGAAATATGTAAAATAGAGAAAGGAAAAACTTCCCCTGTTAATAATGAAAGTGAAATGGTAATTTTTTGGTCTCACTTCAAATAATAGAAACAGATAACATAATCACAAGTGCTCTTTCCTAAAGGTACCCATGTCTAGTCCTATCAGGTGAATGCTGAGAATTGTGGATACAGTTTGTAATCACCATTAATAGTAACGGTTACAAAATGAGGGTTTTCCCATCTATGTTCATCAGTGATATTGTCCCATCTATTGTTCATAAGTGATTTAACTTACTTCTTTTTTTGGTGATATTTTTGTTTGACTTGGGTATCAAGATGATGATGTCCTCATAGAACGAATTTGGGGGTGTTCCTCCCTATGCAAGTTTTTAGAAGAGTTTGAGAAAAATAGGTGTTAGCTCTTCTCTAAATGTTTGATAGAATTCTCCTGTGAAGCCATCTAGACTTTTGTTTGTTGGAAGATTTTGAATTACACTTTCAATTTCATTACTTGTGATTGATCTGTTTATATTTGCTAATTCTTCCTAGTTCAGTCCTGGATAGTTATACCTTTCTAAGAATTTGACCATTTTTCCCAGGTTGTACAATTTATTGTCACATAGTTGCTTGTGATAATCTCTCATATCCTTCATAAATGGTGCAGATGAACCTATTTCCAAGGCAGGAATAGAGACACAGATGTAGAGAACAAAAGTGGACATGGGAAGGGGAGGGTGGGATGAATTGGGAGATTAGGATTGACATATATACATTCAGTTCAGTTCAGTCGCTCAGTCTTGTCCAACTTTCTGCAACACCGTGAACCGCAGCACTCCAGGCCTCCCTGTTCATCACCAACTCCCGGAGTTTACACAAACCCATGTCCATTGAGTCGGCGATGCCATCCTACCATCTCATCGTCTGTTACCATGTTTAAAATAGACAGCTAGTGGGAACCTGTTATAAAGCACAGGAAGCTCAGCTGAGTGCTCTGGGATGACCTGAAAGGGGGGATTGGGGATAAGAGAGAGGTCCAAGAGGGAGGGAGTAGATGTATGAGTATGGCCGATTTACTTCATTGTATAGCTGAGACTAACACGTTATTGTAAAGCAACTGAATTCCAATAAAAATGCAAAAAAAGAAGCAAAGGTTACATGTAATGTATATGTATGACTGAGTCACATTGCTGTGTACCTGAAACTATTGTTAATTGACTATACTCCAATATAAAATAAAAAGCTTTTTTTTAAGTAATTGAAAGAAAATACCTACCTATTACAATAATAAAAGGAGCTAATATTTTTCCCCAAATTAAGGAACCTGGTTCTTCCAGGCCCACCCTGGCTAGGGTGTAGAGCCAATTGCAGTTGCTGCCTGTGAGTTTGGGTTCAAAATGAAGGGTTAACAAAAATAAGACACCCAAGGTATAATATCCTAAAATAATCATGAAGTGAGGAAAATCCTTAATAAGAAATTAGAATATCAGAAGAAGAGAAATAGAAGAGTGTGATAATGAAAGAGCATCCCGAAGAATTCTAGACTTCTTACATTTCTCTTTGCTAAAAAAAAATAAATTGAATTGATGGAAATATCATCATGTACCTTATGAATCTGTATGTAGTACACAGAACAAACCCAAATTTCAGGTTGCTTTCTTATAACAGTCCAGAAAACATTTGGTTTTACTTCAGATTTAATGAAATCAGTCAAAATCCATTACGTATTTGGGAATTTTCTTTAACTATACACATTTAGTACTTCATTTAACAATTTTTCATTATAGCTGCAACATTAGCTGCTGGAGATACAATGGTGAATGTAATGGACACAGTTCTTGCTCTCAGAGAGCTCTGACTTTAATGTAGGAATGAGATAATTAAAGAGGACATTGTAATTCTATGCAATAAGTACAATTCATTGTCATGGAAGAACAGAGGGATCATAGGAGCACAAATCAGAGATGATAAACCAGATTTGGCAGGGAGGGATTTCTTTCAGTGATATGACATCTAAACTGTAATCTAATGAATGAGTAAAGTTTGTCTAGATGAAAAGGAGAGAAAAAAAGTGTGTCAGAAAGGGTTGTTCAGTTCAATTTAGTTCAGTCTCTCAGTAGTGTCCGACTCTTTGTGACCCCATGAATCACAGCACACCAGGCCTCCTTGTCCATCACCAACTCCCGGAGTTCACTCAAACTCACGTCCATCGAGTCGGTGATGCCATCCAGCCATCTCATCCTCTGTTGCCCTCTTCTCCTCCTGCCTGCAATCCCTCCCAGCATCAGGGTCTTTTCCAATGAGTCAACTCTTTGCATGAGGTGGCCAAAGTATTGGAGTTTCAGCCTCAGCATCAGTCCTTCCAGTGAACACCCAAGACTTATCTCCTTTAGTATGGACTGGTTGGATCTCCTTGCAGTCCAAGGGGCTCTCCAGAGTCTTCTCCAACTCCACAGTTCAAAAGTATCAATTCTTTGGTGCTTAGCTTTCTTCACAGTCCAACTCTCACATCTATACATGACCACTGGAAAAACCATAGCCTTGACTAGACAGACCTTTGTTGGCAAAGGATTACTGCTGCTGCTGCTTCTGCTAAGTCACTTCAGTCGTGTCTGACTCTGTGTGACCCCATACATGGCAGCCCACCAGGCTCCCCTGTCCCTGGGATTCTCAAGGCAAGAACACTGGAGTGGGTTGCCATTTCCTTCTCCAGTGCATGAAAGTGAAAAGTGAAAGTGAAGTAGCTCAGTCGTGTCTGACTCTTAGCAACCCCATGGACTGCAGCCCACCAGGCTCCTCCATCCATGGGATATTCCAGGCAAGAGTACTGGAGTGGGGATTGTTAGTGGGATGTTAATAATCAAAGAGGAAACAAGTTACATGTCGAGGCATGAAATTGTAGGATGAATGATGAGTGATGGATACTTAATATTCAGTATGTATATTTAAATGCAAAACTTTAGACTCTCTTTTTAGGGTTTGTTGTTGTTGTTATTTTGTGGTGCTGACAGAATTGTGTCTGTGTTAATTAAACTAGTCTGTGGATTCCAATTTTGAGACTGTTGCTGTTAAGTAAGTGAACTTGTTTATCAATTCACCAACTCCTGGAGCCTTTGCATTCACACCTATAAAGTGGGGTTGTAATACTATCTTGGAGAGCTGTCAGTAGGATTATGTGAGGCAGAGTGTTGCAAAGAATCTATCATAGTTTCTCAAGAGTAGTAGTTAATCAGTATATTTGAATTTCCTTCAGTTTTCTTGACTCTCTGACTGACTGGACTAGTTCATTTTGAACAGATTTACAGTCACAAAAAAAAATTTAAAAAAGAAGTTTTGAAATTAAACACTAAGCAGTTTCAAGTAAATAAATTAGTGAGACAATGTAAAGAAAAAAAAATTCAGTGTGAATGCAATCAGCTCTAGGGTTTTGACAAAGATCTGGGGATTAGTTACTGAAATATGGCGAAAATGCTAAAGCAATCTTGGCTAGACCTTGAAGAGATCCTTTTATTTGTAATGTAAAGCATATTTCACTGTTAGCCTTCTCTCTACCTCTCAATTCTCTCTCTTTTTCTCTCTTTCTGTCTCTCTATTCAATACTTCTAAATTTGGTGGAATTTTCAAAATAGTATCAGCTGTAAAGATAGATCGATTTATATTTCCCTGACTACCTAATATACTATAATTCTTGATTTCCTCTGCAAATTTTAACATATTATACCCTAATGTTTCATTTCAAAGGTGGGAACTTTGTTTCTGGATGTCTTTCCATGTCTAAGGGCAAGCATTTGATTTCTAATATTATTTTCCAGTACTGTACTGATAGCCTTTCCTCCCTCAAGCAACAAATCCACAACCCTTTGGGATATAAATTGTAAACTAATACACTAAAAGCAACAACAGAAATATTTTCTGTACATTCAGCACTTGGCATTTGTAGCATTTCCAAGCAATGTTTATGAAAGAAACAGGGCACAATTTGGCAGTGGTTCTGGTAGAAAGACTTGTGTTTAACTTACTTGGTATGCTGTTGGTTTTGTTGTTTTTCTTCAGAAATAAGTAAATAATAATTTGGTAAAGACAGTAGTTTATAATTGCAAACATGAACTAAATCTAGAGTTTCCTCTTCACCCAACGTTATAATCAAATTTTTAATATTTGTCAGTTTCCTGGATCAGGTCAGGTCTTCCCATAGACATGTGTCCTGGAGAAACATCTCAGAAACATAGCATTATATCTATTTTAATAGATTTGTGATAATCAAGGGTTTCCCCTGGTGGCACTGGAGAACCCACCTGCCAATGCAGGAGATGAAAGAGTCATGGGTTAGATCCCTGGATCAGGAAGATCCCCTGGAGGAGGGCATGGCAACCCACTCCAGTTTTGTTGTCTGGAGAATCCCATGAACAGAGAAGCCTGGCAGGCTATGGTCCATAGTGTCTCAAAGAATTGGACATGACTGAAGCAACTTAGCATGCATGCTCATGATATTCAAAAAACTAGAATCATCAAGCTCTTCCATTCCTCAGATGAACAAGTTGTTGTCAGAATCAAATGAAGCACAAGATAGAGAAATTTGTTGGGTAAGGACCTAGTGGTCCATATGTGCTATCCCTGTCAGAATGCATATTTGAACCACTTTATTTTCTGATATCATTCTCAGTACTGAGTGAGGTGAAAAATGACAATTTTCTCAGTGGTTTATAACAGTTTACCTAAGGTGAATATAGTTGGAATACAAGCCATCACTAGTATTTATTTATTAGGTCACTCATTTTCTCTTAAAAAACATTCAACTGTAAAATTTGATTATAAATTATAACCCTTTAATTGACTGAAAAAATGTTTTGTGAAATGAAAAAAAATTTTTTAAGGAAAGAGATATTACTGTCTTGACCTTGATGCAGAATTTATATAAGGAATTGAAAATAAAAATTATCACTATTTGGAAAACATGGTTAAATTATCCTTCCTCTCATTCACTTACAAAATGATTTTATTGATTGATCAAGCTCTCTCAAATACCAGCCGATCCTCTTGAGTAGTATTTGCTCGCGTGGCATTTATTTATGCCTCTTTTTTCTTTTCTTTCTTTTGTTTTTCTTTTGCATTGGAGGACTGGGAATTCATCATCTTAGTTTTCTTTGTAAATTCACCATTCCTTCAACCTAAATCCATGCGGTTGATACTACCAAACAGCTTCATGGTTAGGCATGCACCCAAAGCCAGGTCAATGAAACTTAATTCATGATTTGTATTGAAAGATTCAAAATAGAAACATTCTCACTGCTCTCCTTTTGCTCAGCTGTGAGAATGTACACCTAAAACTGCTTAGGGATTTTAGAATGTAAGAGCCTGCCTGAGAACTATGCCAACAAAGAGGAAGCAAATAGCCAACAGAAGGAAAGAGAGAATTTCCTTAAAATATTATTTTATGACTCTGACATAGCAATGCCTAGACTTTACCATCGTTTTGGGTAAAATTTTCTGGTTTTGAGTAGTTTTTTTTTTTTTTTTTTTTTTTTTTTNTTTTTTTTTTGTACTTGTAACTAAAATGTCCCAATTAATGCACCAGGGTCATTATAATGAAGTGGATCAGAGACTACCCAGAACCAACAGCTTTATGCCAGACTCACTGATTAAGTCTCTCTGAAGTAGTTTTAGGAATCAAGATTACAACAATGCCTATTTTTGTAAAGATTTTATGAGAAGTACTGTTTTAGAAAATAAGTTCAATTGGATGTGAATCATACTTCATTTATCTTTGTATTCCCAGTGCCTTATATTTGGTCTAGCATATAGTTATCACTCAATCATTATTGGGTAAAGTGTTCAAAGATGTTCATACATTAGATGGACAATAGAAGCAGAAAAAGTACAAAGGTGTGTGTGCTCAGTTGTGTCCATCTCTTTGCAACCCCCAAATCCATGAAATTTTCCAGACAAGAACAGTGGAGTCGGTAGCCACTTCCTACTCCAGGGGATCTTACAGACCAGCTTACTTCTCCATAAGGAGAGCAGAAATCATGCACTCAACTTATTGGATTAATTTCTATTTTACACTACTTCAATTGGTATTAAAAGATGTCAAGAATTAGAAAAGGTTACAGGCTGAAGTAAATTTGGGAAATATGCCTACTGTTATTTTAATTAAAAAAAAATCTTCACATATATTAAGGCAAAGACCAAGAAATCCTGCAATTTCAGGAATCAAGTCTAGTCTGACAGATTTGCAAATGGTAATTGTAAAAAAATGAAACACTATTAATATCTTAAGTGAGCATTCCACATCTTACCATGAGAAAAGCTATAACATGACATGATAAGAACAACACATGGGGAGTAGAAGAAATCTTGGATGTGGTCTTAGGAAAAGGATTTTTGATTCCTTTCTTGAGGTATTTTTGCAAACATGTCAGGAAGAAGAGGTATTTAGATGTGGTAGAGGGGAAAGGCAAGGTGTGTGCAAAGCCATATGCTTCTCCCAGCTCTATGTAAACAAAGAAGGACAAAGATTCTTGACAATAGTTCTCAAAATGAATATTCTTGTCCATGGCAACTATTAACAATTTTTCCATTTGTTATGTGCTATTTCAGGGCTTCCTGGGTGGCATTAGTGGTAAAGAACCCTACCTATCATTCAGGAGACATAGGAGACATGGGTTTGATCCCTGGGTTGGGAAGACCCCCAGAGAAGGCAATGGCAACTTGCTCCAGTATTCTTGCCTGGATAATCCCATGGACAGAGTAGCCTGGTGGGCTACAGTCCATGGGGTTGCAAAGAGCTGGACACAACTGAATCGACTGAGCACATAAGTGCTATTTTATTCAACTCTAACTAGTCTATGAAAACTCTGATGTTTCCAGTTTTACTTAAATAGGTATCAAGTTCTACCTTACCATCATCAATAATAATAGTAATCAGCAGAATGAAAGTAGTACATGCAAAGGAGGTTTCTAAAACTTTGCATGTTTAAATCTTTTAACTCTCATAACAACCTTGCCTGGTAGGAACAGTTGTTATCCCTATTTGGTACTAGGGTATTATTGGGGTTCTCAGTATATCATTGTACTGAGGCAGAGAGAGGTTAATTAGATGCTTGAGGTCACAAGATGGTGGGGCCAGAGTCTGCCCTTGATGTATGACTCCAGCTCCTGCATCCTTTAATATCATGCTCTACCATGTGCCACACTAGCCTGGGTATGTGTATATGTTGATGAAGAAAGATGATCCTCCTATCCTGATCAATTTACAGTCTCTGTACAGTCCATGGAATTCACCAGGCCAGAATACTGGAGTGGGTATTCTTTCTCCAGGGGATCTTCCCAACACAGGGATCAAACCCAGGACTCCCTCATTGCAGGCATTCTTTACCAGTTGAGCCACGAGGGAAGCCCAAAGAATATTTACCACAACAAAAATACAATTAAAAACTAATCTCAAAATAAGAAATTGTCCTTCAAATGTATAAGTCAGTGAAGCAAATTGAGCAAAGGAGAGACAATAGCTGGTGATAACTAGACAAGACAAGGCCAACAGTAATTTACTTTGTTTGAAGAACACCTTTCATTTCTAAGGTCAGAATTTTTTATTCTATTTTTTTTAGTGAGTTTTGAAATGTTTTGCCTTGGGAGTTTCTGAAAACTGATTCTTTGTAGTTAATGTGATAAAATTTCTCTAAAAGTCCTATGACTGCAAAAACAAGAAAGAAGCTAGGATTCTGCCTAATAAAGGACTTGAGAAAGAGGAAGGGCTGGTATACAAGGAAGAGCCTAGGAAGAGTTCTGAGATGCAAAAATGGACAAAAGAGTAGAGCAAAGTAGTAAAAAATAATCTCACCAATCACTTACATTTTACTTAGTGTGTCTCTTTCCCCAGCTTCCTCTCTTTCCTCCAGGAAAGGTAAAGGAGTTGGGAGTGAAGGCCAAATGACCAGAGTTAAATAACCATTAAACTGATCTTCAAACACTTACCAGGCTTGTAGCCTACCTTATTTTTTCTTCCTGCCTCCTTCCGTCTCTCTCTCTTCAAGTTCCAAAAGAACCTTTCTCTTCTCATCCTCAACAGAACTCCTATTCCTTTGAATGATTGCCATATTATTTGAAAATTAAACCTTTCCCTAGCTGCCTTTTACAATGCTTCTGGATAGAGCAGTCTCCCCTGGCTTGGTCATCTTTCCTATTTCCCTTATTGGATGGTATCATTGACCCTTACATCACCTCCTAACTAGTCGACTCCATCTGCTTTCTTTATTTTCCAGGGACCAAAAGTTGCAACCATGATACTTGATTTCCTTCCTTTCAGAGTATTACTGAGGATAACACAAACAATCATCAGTTAGAGTGGTTTAGCTATTGCAGCATTAAGATCAGGAATGACTGCAATACACACAACTTTGAGAATTACTGTTTGAAATCTCCAAATGTGAGCTGTATCCATATTAATGTTTAATATTGAAGAGTCAGTTTTTAACACTATGCATGCTCCATATTTTTAGTCAAATATTCACAAAGTATGAGCTTCCCTGGTGGCTCAGATGGTTAAGAATCTGTCTGTAATATTGGAGACCTGCGTTCGATCCTTGAGCTGGGAATATCCCCTGGAGGAAGGTATGGCAACCCACTCCAGTATTCTTGCTTGGAGAATCCCCATGAACAGAGGACCCTGGTCGGGGGCTACAGTCCAAGGGGTCACAAAGAGTCTGCCACCACTAACTTAGCAAGCATGTACACATTATGTTAATAAAGTTTCATGACTGAGTGACTAAGCACATTCACAAAGTATGGTCATTAAAGTAAAAACTGAGATAATAACACAGGACCACATGCCTGAACCATAAGAGTCAAAATCCTTGAGGAGAACCTGATTCAATAGTTTAATACCTTTGAGTAAGTGCCAATCTCTGTGCAAGGCCTGAGAAGACGTTTTAAAAAATCATTTTCCCCCATTTAATTGAGGCTATCCAGTAAATACTAAATTTGCTATCATATTCCCTGTCCCAGAAAGAACATTCTCAATACATATAGAAGAAATTTAAACTTTAAAGAAGTCCAAATAAAAACTGAATGTGACACCTTTAAAAAAGAGACTTAAAGCTCACTTCAAGAGAATAATTAATATGAAATTAGAAATTAAATTTTCCCAGGAAAGATTATGCTTTCCTTTCTAAAAGCACTGAAAAACACCTCCTGACTCACATTAAATAGGTTTACAATGAATTAGAAGGACTCAAGAGTGAAATAGAGTTCCAAGTAAGGAAATCTTGTATTGACTTTTTTATGATGTATTGAATAATCTAAGATTAAAACAGGATTGATAGTATCAGAGTATTTAAATCTGATGATTGCCTGAATCTTCACTGAATAGTGCACTTTTTTCCAACTGTCACTCATTCTCCAGATTTTATGATACAAAAGTAAACTTATTCAAAAGAAATTTTAAGGGTCTTAAGAAATACACTTTAAAAAACTGAATCACAACCAGTCCAACATTTAAGCTCCCAGAGAATATACTAAATTCAGGGTTAAACTTTGATTAATCTCCAGATGATGTCAATAGCATGTGCAAACCAACTGAGTTTGGCACAATGTACTGAATGCTTTTTGTGTGTATTATTTAATTCAAGGTGACCTTATAAATTAATATCTATTATGCAAAGGACAAAAGTATGTGACTGAAAGTGTAGGTGTTTAGCTACCCTTCAGCATATGACGTTTTACCAAAAAAAAAAAAAAGAAAAGAAAATGAANAAAGAAAATGAATAAATATCCTTGCAAACACACTAAGTCAATTGGGTAATTTAGGTCAAAATAAATGAAGTACATAAATAATTCATATTTTCCAGTGAAGTACTTTGCAATGTTACCCAATTTACAGAGCACAGAGCATCATACATAAATGTTTGCAGTCTCATTAAAACATAGTATAAGTCTACTGATAGATCAGCCAGATTCTGAATTCTAGAAAATCTCTCCAATTTTAAACAGTGAAAAAATACACACTAGTGTTTAAGGAAAGCTTGGTAATTTACAGCTTGCTATCTTCTCTTGGCCCATGAGTTTTTACTGTTTACAGGGCCTTTCTACTAAGAGTGAAAATAAAATAGATTTTTTCAAGGGATTGGAATCTTTCTACTAGAGTCTGCTGCTGCTACTGCTGCTAAGTCACTTCAGTCGTGTCCGACTCATAGACGGCAGCCCACCAGGCTCCCCTGTCCCTGGGATTCCCCAGGCAAGAACACTGGAGTGGATTGCCATTTCCTTCTCCAACGCATGAAAGTGAAAAGTCAAAGTGAAGTCACTCAGTTGTGTCCGACCCTCAGCGACCCCATGGACTGCAGCCTTCCAGGCTTCTCCGTCCATGGGATTTTCCAGGCAAGAGTACTGGAGTGGGGAGCCATTGCCTTCTCCGCTACGGGGCTTCCCTGGTGGCTCAGAGGATAAAGCATCTGCCTGAAATGCAGGAGACCTGGGTTTGATCCCTGGGTTGGGAAGATCCCCTGGAAAATGAAATGGCAACCCACTCCAGTATTCTTGCCTGGACTGTAGTTTAAATTTCATGTATTGCTCTTATTCACAAACATGGGGAAAATGCATTTCATTCAAGAAAAGAATCTAGAAATAATCCAATTCAAGACTCACTTTACAAACGGACAAATTCAACATTAAACAGCTTTCCAATAGAAATCATTAGAAACATTATGATTTTACTTCCCATGTGCCATTAATAAGGACATTTGAAATTCAAAGGATCTTGTCACTTGATTCATAAAATCTGACCCATTGCATCATATTGGATATACTGTAGAAATTCTAGTTCCTCACAGAGTAACTTTCTGGCTGTATTTACTGTCTTGTTTTATGACATGCCAAAGGGGTTTGCTGTATTCCACTGGCCTGATTTTCATCTGAGCAAACTGAAATTAAAGAAATAATTAATTGTCAGGCAACAGACATATTGGATATTCCAGACAGCCCCAGTGATGTGTCTGGGAGATATTTGGTTTCTTACCAAAAACACAGTCCAGGACTCTAATTGTAGTTATTTTATTTCAAGAAATGGATGGTAAATGACAAGATGATACTAAACCCTCTTAACACAAAGTCATGAAATTTATTGATCCACCTCAAAACTGCTGGAGTTTCCATATATCAGGGCTTTCAAGTAGTAGTGTACTCTCTGTATATCATGCACATTAAGGTTTTATTAAAAATTCAATGGAATATTTATACCTCAGTTATAAATCCCTGATGGGTAAATGAATGCAATCAAGACATAGTGATTTTCCAATATGAGTTTTATTCATAGAACATTTTGTCATGGCAATAGACATCTTTTAGTTTTTAAAAAGATAACCGTTGTTAAGTGACCTACTTCTTACATGGGAATGATTTATTTGACCACTATTTTAACTCTTCTTCTCCACCCGTGCCAGCCCATCCTCATCTGAAGAGTAAAATTGACTTACAACACAATTCCCATAGGGCTTATTTCAAATTTCCCTGGGTAATTCAGAAATAATTTCAAATTTCCCTAGATAATTCAGAAATAATTTCATAATAATGCATAATAAATTTCATGCAGATCTTCAAGTTATAATCCTTTCTATTAAAATTCCCAAGGTAACATTTCTTACAGTAATTCCATTGTGTAAGTACAAAGGCAGCTGTCAGTAATTCCAAGTGATGTGGGTATTTGAAGAAAAGGATATTTCTCTCTCCTCAGTTCAAAACCAGCATGGCTGCCATATTACTTATTTCCTGGGACAGGATTTATAGACAACAGAATGAAATATGCCCGAGGAATAAGGACACTGAGGTTCAGGCCAAGATAAACCTCCTCTTGCAAGAGTCATAATCAGAAGATTCAATACAGGCTTCAAGTTATTTAAATGACTTTTATCTTTCTAAAAAGTTTTTTCAGAATTATAGTCTTTCTGTCTGCTTGAATACCAATAAAATCTGGAATAAAGCTCATTTCTAGTTTTTTTTTTTTCCTTTACAATAAACATCAGTATTTTACCTGAGAACATTTTTAATAGATCTCCTTATTTACTTTTAACAATAATCAGTGCTGTAGATACTGAGATAAAGCTTTTGTTCAGTTCCTAAGGCATGTCCAACTCTTTGTGACCCTGTGGACTGCAGCACTGCAAGCTTCTGAATCTGAAAGAAGTAAACTCACTTTCTTCTCTAAGTTATTTAACCTTGAATTTCTTCATAAGACACAAATTTGCAACATTAACCCAGGCTTGGTTTAAGAAGGACCAGAGGATTGGAATAACCAACTTGATTTCCAAACTTTCTGTCCCAGTCTCTGGATATCTCTGCTGATAATCTTTTTTTCTTCTAGTTTTAAAAGTTTAGTAATCTTCTAACACAAATGAGATCTTAAATTATATCTTTTCTCAAATCATTTACATTTAAGATTGCTATTTAGAAATCTTAATTCAATAAATCATTCACACATACCCAGAGGATTTAAAATATAATCATTAGGATGGTTCTAATGTGTATTGGTAGAAAAGGCAATGTCTTAGAAAATAAGCTCTGTCTAGTCAAGGCTATGGTTTTTCTAGTAGTCATGTATGGATATGAGAGTTGGACTGTGAAGAAGGCTGAGCGCTGAAGAACTGATGCTTTTGAACTGTGGTGTTGGAGAAGACTCTTGAGAGTCCCTTGGACTGCAAGGAGATCCAACCAGTCCATTCTGAAGGAGATCAACCCTGGGATTTCTTTGGTAGGAATGATGCTAAAGCTGAAACTCCAGTACTTTGGCCATCTCATGTGAAGAGTTAACTCATTGGAAAAGACTCTGATGCTGGGAGGGATTGGGGGCAGGAGGAGAAGGGGACGACAGAGGATGAGATGGCTGGATGGCATTACTGACTCAATGGACATGAATCTGAGTGAACTCTGGGAGTTGGTGATGGACAGGGAGGCCTGGCGTGCTGCGATTCATGGGGTCACAAAGAGTTGGACACGACTGAGCGACTGAACTGAACTGAA
>SJYQ01001295.1:13327-85505 GCA_006410935.1 Redunca redunca | reverse complement strand
GCTACAGCCTGTGGGCTCAGGAGCTGCGGCTCGCAGGCTCTAGAGCCCAGGCTCAGAAGTTGTGGCCCGCGGGCTTAGTCACCCCGTGGCATGTGGAATCTTCCCAGACTAGGGATCAAAGCTGTGTCCCCTGCATTGGCAGGGGGACTCCTATCCACTGTACCACGAGGGAAGTCTCTTCGACATTTGTTGTCTTGCAAAGAAGATCAGGAAGGGTCCTGTTTCTACCCCACAGCAACTATTTCCAATCCCCTCTCCTGACCCTGCGGGGCTCTCGTATCAAATTCTACTCCAGAGCCCCTCGCTGGCAGCCCCGGAATGAAAATGGCTCTCCTGCCTCTCTCTGCCCACTGGAGTCTTCATTTACAGCTCCACTCAGCCTCAGGAACTCCAGTCCCTTCCTGCGCTCTCGGCTTGGCAAGAGCCCTCAGTAAAGAACAGCCCAAAACTGCCCCAGCAAGCGTGCCCCTCTGCTCTGCATTCCCCCTTCTGGAGAGTCAGGCTGGGAAAGGGAGAGCTCTCTGCAGAGGGGAGAAGGAAGCGCTGAGTGGACAAGTTTAAGATCCTCTTTTACGAGGCCTAAGTGAGGGGGCAGGGAACATTGCCATGTCTCGTCCCTGTCACAGTATAAAGATTACAGCATCTCCCGTGGTCACTGGGGGTAGGGGGGTTGTTGAGTTGGAGAGTGAAGCAGTCAGATCTGTGAGCTCCTTGGAAGCAGGGCTCCATGTGTTTGGGGGGTGATCGCCGCCCCCCCACACCAAGAAGATCCTGGTTCAATATGTGATGAATGAATGGATGGATGGATGGACGATGGATGACTGCAATTCAAGAGCATTCTGAATTTTCACGCAGGCCTCAGAGACCCCAGAACGACTGCATCCTTTACACAGCCTCTGTAAATCCTCATTCCTCATCTTTGTGCCAGCC
Source organism: Redunca redunca (assembly GCA_006410935.1). Classification (NCBI taxonomy): domain Eukaryota; kingdom Metazoa; phylum Chordata; class Mammalia; order Artiodactyla; family Bovidae; genus Redunca; species Redunca redunca. The sequence goes on along the minus strand of SJYQ01001295.1, from coordinate 84,575 downwards.
AACCAGGGCCCTCGCAACAGTGACCTCCAGGCTCTAGGGGGACGAAGACCAGGCTCCCCCCTACACACACACACACACACACAGACACAGTGGAGTATTTGGACGGACTCCATCAGTCTGCTAGGAATGGCCCGAGCTCCGCTGGGCAAGACCTGAGGTACAAGGGAAACCTCCCCATGCTCTTGGCTTTGTCTACAATTCAGGTTTCTAGCAACACATAAAAATAGCTTCAAGGACATCCAGGAGGGCGGGAGGAGGGAGACCTGGTCCCCTGGCTTCCAGAAGAACTAGATAAGTACAAGTTCCATCTCTCCTTTCTCCAAGGGCCCACGGCTGCCCGGATGACTCTGGACTTGAACCTGGGTCTGTATCTGTGAACCACAGGCCTAGACTTGCCAAGCTCCTTGGTGTTCAGCCCCCATCACCCAGCTTCAGGCAAAGAGAGGCAGATGTAAAAGTCGTGCAGGGGAAAAAAACGCCTGGAATCCCTCCCACTGCCAGCTCTGAGCACGACTCGTGCAGTGCTTCATGGGAGGAAGCTGCAGAACAGGGCGGACTTGGGGAGCCAGCAGGGGAACCGGGGAGCCCTGCTGGGGAGGGGAAGCGAGGTGGGGGGCTTGCCGGCCTCTGCCTGGGCTCCAGGGCTTTGATTCCCCCAAACAGGGATGATGTAAAACTGTGCCACAGATCACCTTTCAGGCCCTGCAGGGCCCATCCAAGGGCAGGAGCAACCCCCTGCCAGAGGCGGGAAGGAGAGGTGGTAGAAATACTTTAATAACAGGTACATCATGAGCACAGACTATTCCCGGAGCTGCGCATGCGTCATAGGAATCCTTACAACCCATGAAGGCCTCGTGGTTTGTCCCACCATACAGATGAGCAAAGTAAGGCTCAAGGCAGGAAATAACCAACTGCACGGCCAGCAGACCACATGCCCAGTGGGCACAGAGGCAGGGTTTGCACCCAGAGGGACTCAGGAGTCTGTGTTCACGCCTCTGCACTAAGGAGGGGGGCTGAGCGTGGATGTTTTCAGGGCTGGCGCCCATTTTCCTCCCTGCCTCCCGAAGGCCCCAAAATAGGCCTGCTTTCCTGACGAAGCTCTCCTCCCCTCAGTGCCACAAATACCCACATTCCCAGGCTGAATCCAGGGTGGGGCCTTCAGGAGCTCGTGCCCAGCAGGACCTATTTCTGGCTGCACCCTCAACCAGCCACAAGCGACCTTCTGTGGCAGCCTCAGCCGCAGCCCACAGCCAGGGCCCAGGTCCTGCTCAGGCCTCCAAAGGGCCCATTGTCCGGCTGCCTGGGCTGCCAAGCCTGGCTCCTGGACATCCGGAGCGGGGGGCAGAAGGTGACCTAGGGCAGGGTGGACTGAGGGGCCCGTGTGAGAGCTGCTGCCAGCTCAAAGGATGTCCTAGTGTCCACCGTGCCCGCTAGGGAAAGAAAACAGACTCCACCTCCAGTTGGGCCTCAGGCTGCCTCAGACAGGCCCTGAGGTCTCACACACACACGCACACACATACACCCCAAAGGTGAAAACTGCTGAGGCAGCCACCACGTCCTCAGAGAAGCAAGGAGGTAACAGGCAGGGTTTGGAGCCGAGTGGGTTCAGACTCAAATACTGGCTTCTCCAGTGCTGACCTGGGCAGGTCATACCACCCCTCTGAACCTCAGTCTCCTCATCTGTGAAATGGGACAGCTACCAACCCCATTTTACAGATGTGCAAACCCACCTTCAGAGGAGGGGCTTGCCTGAGGCCACACAGGCAGAGTCTTTTTCATAACATTAAAACAAGTTTGGGGACTTCCCTGGTGGTCCAGTGGTTAAGAATCTGCCTGCTAAGGCAGGGAACACGAGTTCGATCCTGGCCCAGGGAGATTCCATGTGCTGCGGGACTACTAAGCTAGTGAGCCGCAACTTCTGAGCCTGTGTGCTACAAATACAGAAGCCTGTGCTCTGCGACAAGAGAAGCCACTGTGATGAGAGGCCCGCTCACCACAGCTGGAGGGTGGCCCCCACGCTTGGTAACCAGAGAAAGGCTGCACACAGCAACCAAGGCCACGAGCAACCGAAACTAAAAAATACATAATTTTTTAAAGTTCTTATTAGGAACGTTTCAAACATACACAGAAGTAAAAAGAGCATAACAAACCCCCAAAGACCATCACTCAGATTCAAAGATTACTGAGATTTTACCTGCTTTATTTGTCCCTTTCCGTTATTTTGTTGCCATGAAAGGGAATATAAAGCCAAACCTGGGAGGAGTTCCCTTGCTCTCCCGTGGCTAGAACTCTGTGTTTCTACTGCAGCGCGCACAGGTTCAATCCCTAGTTGGGGAAATACGATCCTGTCCGCTGCACGGCGCAGCCGTATAAATAGATAAAGCCAACCCTGGACACATCATCTCATCCCAACACACTTCCGTATTCCTCTGATATAAGGACATAATATTAACAGCCTTCGCTGTCACACCTAGCAAAATTAATAGCGATCCCACTGCATCATCTAATATCCGGTGCATCATCTAGTTACCCTGATACTCTCATCAGCATGGTTTTCCAGGTGATTTGTTTGAGTTAGGATCCTTGGAAGGTCTACACATAGCATTTGGTTTTGTGTCTTGTTCATTTTTTTTTTTAATGTTTTTCCATGCCATTGACTTATTGAAGAAACTGAGTCCGTTGTCCTGTGAAATGTCCACAGCCTGGTTGTCTGTTTGCTTCCTCAACGGCAACCCACCCCAGCGTTCTTGCCTGGAGAATCCCAGGGACAGGGGAGCCTGGTGGGCTGTCGTCTATAGGGTTGCTCAGAGTCAGACACGACTGAAGAGACTTAGCAGCAGCAGCAGCAGAGACAGTGAAGTTGTCTCTCATTGCAGTTTTGATTTGTGTTTCCCTAATGGCAAGTGGCGTTGAGCATCTTTTCATGGGCTTATTGCAATTTGTGTGTCTTCCTTGGGATTGTTCATTTGGATTATTTGGCTTGTAAATAATTCTCTGTACAGACAAGATCCTTATCAGATACATGATTTATAAATGTTTTTTCTCCCATTATAGGGATTATCTTCACTTTCTTGCAGTCCTTTGAAGCACAAGGCTTTAAAATTTTGATGAAGCCCTATTCACCTATCTGTTTCATATCCTTGTGGGTTTTGTGTTGCATGACGCCTAATTCTGCCCCATCAATCTATAGTCTAGCCTTATGCCAGTGCCACACAGTCTCAATTCCTATAACTGTGCAGTAAGTTTGAAATTAGAAGGTGTGAGTTCTCCAATTCTGCTTTTGACATTGTTTGAAGATTTTAGGTTTCTCATGAACATTAACTCCTTTGTTTTATTCTAAGGGTCTATAACTCCCACTGTTATATTTAGGACTATGATCCATTTTGTGTTAACTTTTGTATATGATGTGAGGTAGGGATCTAACCTTACTCTGTGGGTGTGTAATTCCAATTGTCACTACCATTTTTTTTTAAGATTATTTGATGTGGACCATTTTTTAAAGTCTTTGTTGCGTTTATTACGACATTGCTTCTACCTTATGTTTTTTTTGACTCCAAGGCATGTGGGATCTTAGCTCCCCAATCAGGGATTGACCCTGCACTCCCTGCATTGGAAGGTAACGTCTTAACCACTGAACCGTCAGGGAAGTCCCACCATTTCTTAAAAAGACTCTTCTTTCCCCATTGAACGATCTTGGCACCCATGTCAAAAATCAACTGAGCATAAATATATGGATTTATTTCTGGACTCCCAATTCTATCCCATCAATCTATATTCTAGCCTTATGCCAGTGCCACAAGTCTCAACTCCTATAACGGTGCAATAAGTTTGAAATTAGAAGGTGTGAGTTCTCCAATTCTGTTCTTCTTTTCCAAAATTGTTTGAAGATTTTAGGTCTCTCATATTTCTATGTACATTTTAGCATAAATTTTTACAAAAATGCCAACTGAATTTTGATAGAGATTGCATTAAATCTATAGATCAATTTAGTTGATGTTGCTCAGTTCAGTTCAGCCGCTTAGTCATGTCTGACTCTTTGTGACCCCATGGACTGCAGCACACCAGGCTTCCCTGTCCATCACCAACTTCCAAAGCTTGCTCAAACTCATGTCCATCAAGTCAGTGATGCCATCCAACCATGGGGCTGCTATCTTAACCATATTAAGTCTTCTAATCCATAAACATAGGATGTTCTTCCATTTAGGCCTGTCTTTCCATTTGTTTAGGCCTTCTTTCTTTCAAGTCCTTTCAGCAATGTTTTGTAGTTTTCACCATGCAAATTTTACAAAAGTTTACAAAAGTTCTTTTGTTAAACTTATTCGCAAGTATTTTATTCTTTCAGATACAAATGTAAATGGAATTATTTACTTAATTTCATTTTACAGTGTTCATTGCTAGCATATAGAACTTGGTTTTTATTTTGACCTTGTATCCTGAAACCTTTGTGAACTCATATATTTGTTCTAATATATATTTTCAGTGAATTCCTTACAGTTTTCTATACATAAGATCATGTCACCTGCAAATAAAGATAGTTTTATTTTTTTCCTTCCTAATCTTCATGACATTTATTTCTTTTTCTTGCCCAATTGTGCTGGCTAGAATTTCCAGTACAATATTGAACAAGAGAGGGGAGGCTGAGAATGCCTCTCTTGTTCCTGATTTGGTGAAAGCTTTGTCTTTCACCATTAAGCGTGATGTTAGCTGCAGGTTTTCCATAGATACACTCAGAATTTTAATCCAGATGTGAGGGATTCTAAAGCCTTGACTTTTATCCTAGCCCTAGGATATAAGAGCAGTGACCTGGTCAAGATGGTCAGCAAGGAAGAGGCTCAAAGAGCTGTCAACATTCAAGATGGGAGGGAAGGGTCTGGGTGGCATGGGAGGAGTTGGATCCAGCAGGGAACACCAAGTTCCACGGCCAGTGGGCCCTGTCCCCATCATCCCTGTAGTCTTACAGAGCCCTTGGCCAGGCAGAATAAATATGAGAAACCCAGAATCAGAGTTCTGAGGCCCTCATCAATGTTCATTTCCTTGCAATTTTAGCACATATCCTCTTACCTCCCAAGCTGCTATGAGACAGAATGGAAAAAGCAAGTGGGAACAGCTGACGTCAGCACAGGTAGGGAGGCAGAAGGTGGGGAAAATAGGCAGCCAGGTGGAGAGGTTGAGAGACTTGGGAGCTGGACTTCTGGGTTCAAGCCTGGCCCTCCTCCACACAGTGTACCAAGGAAATGACCTTGGCCAAGTCATTTCAGCTCCCAGAGTATGAGTTTTCTATCTTTAAAACAGGGATAGTCATTTAAAAGTCTAGAAATAACCAGCACTGGAGAGGGTGTGGAGAAAAGGGAACCTTCCTCCACTGTTGGTAGGAATGTAAACTGAAGCAGCCACTATGGAGAACAGACTGGAGTTTCCTCACAAAACTAAAAATAGAGTTGCCATATAATCTTGCAATCTCACTCTTAGACATATATCCAGAGAAAACTAAAATTTGAAAAGAAACATTTATCCCAGTGTCCGTAGCAGATTATTTACAATAGCCAAGACATGGAAGCAACCTAAATGTCTGTTGATATGACAAGATGAATGAATAAAGAAGATGTTTATACACACACACACACACACACACACACAATGGAATATTACCCAGCCATTAAAAAGAATGAATCAATGCCATTCACAGCAACATGGGTGGCCCTAGAGAATATGAAGTGAGTCAGAAAGAGAAAGAGAAATACCGTATGATATCACTTACATGTAGAATCTAAGATACGTTACCAACGGACTTATCTAAGAAACAGAAACAGACTCCCAGAGGCAGGAAACAAAGTTAAGGGATTTCTCGAGTGGTCGGTGGTTGCAACGCCGCACTTCCAGTGCAGGGGGCAGGGGTCTGACCCCTGGTCATCTTCCCTGGTGTCTCGGAGGTTAAAGCATCTGCCTCCAATGTGGGAGGCCTGGGGTCGATCCCTAGGTCGGGAAGATCCCCTGGAGAAGGAAATGGTAACCCACGCCAGTATTCTTGCCTGGAGAATCCCATGGACGGAGAAGCCTGGTAGGCTACAGTCCACGGGGTCACAAAGAGTCGGACATGACTGAACGACTTCACTTATTTACTTACTTACTGGGAACTAAGATCCTATTAATACATGCCTCAGTTCAGTTCAGTCGCTCAGTTGTGTCTGACTCTTTGCGACCCCGTGAATCGCAGCACACCAGGCCTCGCTGTCCATCACCAACTCTCGGAATTCACGCAGACTCACGTCCATTGAGTCAGTGATGCCATCCAGCCATCTCATCCTCTGTCGTCCCCTTCTCCTCCTGCCCCCAATCCCTCCCAGCATCAGAGTCTTTTCCAATNGACTCTTTGAGACCCTATGGACCTTAGCCTGCCGGGCTCCTCTGATTCCCCAGGCAAGAATACTGCCATTCCCTTTTCCAGGGGATCTTCCCAACCCAGGGATCGAATCTGCCTCTCTTATGTCTCCAAGATTGGCTGGTGGGTTCTTCACCACTAGTGCCACCTGGTAAAGCCCCTAGGGGTCCCTACTATTCTGTAATCAACCCAGGACCCATGGAGCTTCCAGACAACTTGCTGTTACTTCCTGTCAGCTGGCAGGACGACTCTCAACCCCATCCTTCAGCTGACTTTTGGAGCCAAAATGCAGGTGGTTTTTTATTTTAGAACATTGATGAAGGGATGACCATTTATTTATTTATTGGCTGTGCTGGGTCTTCATTGCTGCGGGCCAGCTTTTTCTAGTTGTGGTGAGCGGGGCTACTCTTTGCTGCAAGGCACAGGCCTCTCGTGGTGCTCTCTCCTGTTGCGGTGCCCAGGCTTCAGTAGTTGCTACATGTAGGCTCGGTAGCTGTGGCTCTCGGGCTTAGTTGCTCCACGGCATGTGGGATCTTCCGGGACTGAACCCGTGTTCCCTGCATTGGCAGGCAGATTTGTATCCACTGCACCACCAGGGAAGTCCCCAAAATGCAGATGTTAACATTCCTTATGATAAACTCCCTCGGTCAGATGTAGACATCAGAGAAATCAAATCGTTGTGGATCTTAATTCTGCCCCAAAGGAACCAGCATCTCCCCCAGCTTTGGGCCCTGCAGACCTGTGAACCCTCCCAAGCCCCTCTCCCTTCTGCTCATTTGCGATGGAGGCTATTTACTTCCTGGGTCTTTCATGACCCGTTCTTCACCCGCAAAGTCACTCACCTCTGAAGATGGGGGTGGGTGTTCCTAGGCAACAAAAACCATCGCTGAACACAAGGACTCTAACCCTGTTTCTCTGTCTTGTAAATCTCTCATTCAATCAGTCTGCAGATTTACTGTGAAGCTGTACCAGGCGTGGTGGGAACTTGAGGCTCAGACTCCCAAGCAAGGGGAGGGACATGAGCCACCATCTTTAGCCCCTGCTCCTGCCAAGAGCCACGTGCCTCATGCTTTCAGGCACCGACCCCTGAAAAGCCCAAGAACAATGCCAGGAAGTATGTGTTATCACTACTTCATAGACAAATGTGTCACTTTACCCTGAAAATATATGCCTTGAGCAGCTGCTAAGTGCTTGACTTGGGCAAGGGGGCGGGTGCACAATGATGGCAAAGACTCCCTAAGCCCCCTCCCTGCTTCCTTCAAAGATGGTCCCCAGTAGGAGAGGCAGACCCTGAACAAGAGAAGAAAACAAGGAAGGGAGGAAAGGCAGGCGGCAGAGCGCAGTAAACACCGTGGGTGACAAGACTTCAGGAAAGCGACACGGGAGACCTACTTTAAGCATGCTGATCGGGGAAGGGACTGTCTGAGGAGGCAACATTCGAACCACTCCAGTCTCGTCTCCTTCCTTTCCGGAGCTTCGGGCCATGTCCACCCCCGGCAAGGATGCTGGGCCAGCTGGAGAGGCAGGCAGCCCTGTCCTCATCCTCTCCTTCCTCCCGCTTCCCCCGTGGCGGGGGAGGCGGGAGGAAATATCACATCCTCCACCAATGAGCTGTGTGACCTTGGGCAGTCACTCTGCCTCTCTGGGCTTGTGTCCGTGAAATGATCCACCCCTTCCTGTCCTCCATAACTGAGGTCAGATATGAGAATTTGAGGGACCATTTCATCTAGTTTAAAGCACTTTACAAGGCGCAGGGGAAACAGGCTTCTTCATTGCCCCCAAGCTCTTCCTAATGGGGCATCGTGGGCCTTTGGGATCCTCCAGTGCCTAGCAGAGAGAGGCCCCATCATGTGCTCCTCTTGCTGAAGAGGAACTGAGGCTTGATGGCAACATGGTCAGCCTGAAGTCTCCCAAAATTAGGTAGTGAGAAATAGCCCATGGCAGACACTATTGAGCACTTGCTGTGTTCAGGTCAATACCAAGGGTCTTAATGGATTGTCACAGTTCGTCCCCACAGCAGTCCTGCCCGGAAAGCCTTACGGCCGTTAGCTCTGTTTTATGGGCAGGTGGGCAGCCAGCAACCATTCACGACCCTCAACTTAGACCCAGAAAGAGGCAGGAAGGCCCTGGCCTGGATTTAAGACAAATGGGAGGTCATTCACTCATCCAACCCTGACAGATCCCACCACATGCCAGACACGTTCTAGGCACCGACGAACCACAGACAGAAACGCGGGTCTCGTAGGGCTTACATCCTAGCGGGAAGACAACAGTGAGTGAGGGAAAATTGCTGCATTAGGTGCCAGGGAGGACAAGTCCCCAGACCCTCTTGCTCCAAGCACCACGCTGTTGGGACAGCAAGTCTATGCTTTTCAGCCATTGCTGCTGGGAGGTGGGCTCACCTGCCTCTCTGGCTGCATCGCCGGCGTCTTTCCCTTCGTCACGAGTGTCTGAATCACCAAGACAGCAGACAAGCTGAGGCAGGCACTTCATTCGAAGTGCACTGCCAGGTGGAGCAGGCCAGAGGGACCGAACGTGGGCCTCGGAGTCCTCCCGCAAGCCTGGGGCCGCACCTCCCTCATCATGGAGTAAGCATGTGATTAAGTAATCTTATTACGGGAGTCCCACGTGATCAGACGCCAGGCGACACTTTGAATTGAAATTAATTCCAACGTTCAGCCAAGTCCCTGGGTGTCTTCCTTCCAGGGAGGCTGTTGAGAAGGAAATGAGGTCTGCATGTTCCCAAGATCCCAAGGAACCAGCCCAGAGGCTGCTAGGGGTTGGGACTGGGGAGGGGGTTCAACTGGTCATCACTCACCCTTAAATCCCAGCCACCTTCCTGGACAAGGGGTGTCTACAGGAGTGCCCCACACATGTCTTGATCAAAACCAGGTTCCTGGGACTTCCTTGGCGGTTCAGTGGTTCATCCTTCCACTTCAGGGGTCAGGGGTTCAGTCCTTGATTGGGGAACTAAGGTCCTGCATGGCACATGGCAAGGCCAAAAAACAGAAAAACTAAAAAACCAGATCCCTTGTTGCACTCTCTTCAGAGAGGTTCCTCCTCCAAGGGCCCCTCACTCCACAAACGACCCCATCATCCTGTCAGCCATCCTCTCGAAGTTCTGAGTACCCCCTGCCCCACGGCCTCATGTCCAACCTGTTGCAGGGTCTGCCCAACTTCCAGAGGCATCTCAAATGCCTTCCTTTGTCTCCATCCCTCCAGCCTCCTCCTCGCCCCCAGCCTCAACACCTCGAGCCTCCTCGTGACACTGGCTTCCTGGCTGTGGACTCTTCCGGTGCTCCCGCTGCACAGGAGGTCATCCCCCTCCCGCCCAGAACGCCAGGTCCCGAGTAGTTTGCTGGGGAGACCATGCCTCCAGCCCTCAGAAACCCTAGACCCTGCTCAGCAGCCTCTGAGGGCGTAATCCCAGGGGGAAGAGGGCAGGTCCCCCCAGGGCCTCTGTCAAGCAGGCGTCTCTGGCTGTGAAGGCTGAGTCGAGTGAAGTAACGTGCTGTGAGAGCTTCTGTCCCTCTCTGGCCTTGGGTCTCCTCATCTCTAAAATGATCAGCCCACCCTGCCTTCTGTCACTGAGACACACAGGGGAATGAAAGGGAAGCATTTTATATATCTTCAAGTGTCTGGGAATGTCACCATCACTCTTGAAAATCCCAAGAGGTGAACACGTGTCTCCAACCCAACATTGCCCCCCGAGTCCCGCCAGCCTCCTCCAAGTCACAGCTGGGAGTCAGAGGAGATGGGAACCACCGAGAGACCAAGCAAACAGCTTTTGTAAGAAGCAAGGAAGAGACAAGAGAATGGGAGCTTGCCGGCCTCACTCATCACCGCGCCCCCAGCACAGGGCCCTGCACACAGGAGGTGCTCAATCACTGCTCCAAATGAAGAGTGAGGCCCCCCACCCCCGCCCCAGCTGCTCCTCACATCAGGGAGGATGATGCCAGCGAAGACCTGCCTGGACCAGGGCGGTCAGCATGCGCTTCCTGAGGAGCAGGACTCGGCAGATGTGACTAGTCAGAGGAAGGGAAAGGTCGTTTGGGAAAGGTCATTCTGGAAAGGCAGAGGGACAGGGAGGGTGGGACAAGGTCACGGAAGGCCAGTGGCTAGAACCTAGTGGGAATGCCCCATCCGCCCAGTCCTGCATCAGTGTTCTGTGATGAATGCTACAGATTGGGGAAAGTCCCACAGCCAGGGATTCTAACCCAGAGTCCTTGGACATCATCGCTGAACTGGACGCCTCCCTGCTTGACTTTCTCCTCAAAGCAGGCCTTGGAATTTGTGTGCACAGGAAGGAACTTTATAAGAAATAGGGTTTCCCATAGTTTGAATTAAAACTGTCCCCTCTGATACATTCTCCTATTTCTGGGATTTATAGTCCCACTTCTTGACTTAAGGGCCAGGGAGAGGGTATGAACTTCAAGGAAAGTGTGTGTTAGAAGGAACCTGAAGTCACTCTGGGCAAAGGGTCAAGCAGGTAATGTAGAGGGAGAACAAAGAAGTGGTACCTTCTAGCAGGCAATACCAGTTCAGTTGCTGGGTATGGGATGGGTCCCCAAAGAGCCAGAATGATCGACAGTATCAGGGAAAAAGTGAGATGTCATCCAGCCATTTATCCATCTATACATCCGTTCGTTCATTCCAGATTATTAATTAAGCCCATAGTCTAGTGGAGTGACAGAGAAGTATGTAATTATAGTCAGTATAATCATGGGGAGTACAGGGTACCATGGGGGCCCAGAGGGGACACCTAACATAGAAAGAGGTTGGAGGGTGAAGTCAAGGAAGGCTTCCTGGAAAAGGTGATGCCTAGCCTGATACTTAGAGGGCAAACAGGACTTAGTCCACAGGTTGAAGGAACCAAACAGCACCTGCCGACACTCAGAGGTGCGTGACTTTCAGGGACTGGAACAGCTCCATGTGGCTGAAGCAGAGAACACCATAGACGAGGCGTGAGAAGTGAGTTTACACAGGAGGATGGCCAAAACCAGATCTGCCTGGACCTTGGGAGAACAGTGAAGACTATAGTCTTTACTGGAGAGCGGTGGGAGCCTGTCTAGACTTCTAAATACAGGAGAGATGTGGCCAGATTTCCTGTTTAGAAAAATAACTCAGCGGGGACTGGGTCATTTTGACCAGGCTTCTAACTGAAGATAACTTAAAAAGCTGAAGTATCTACATTCAATGTAGAGACAGACATGTGTGCGTGCGTGCGTGCTCAGTTGCTTCAGTCATGTCTTACTCTTTGCAACTCTACGGATTGTAGCCCACCAGGCTCCTCCGTCCATGGGATTCTCCAGGCAAGAATACTGGAGTGGGCCATGTCTTCCTCCAAGTGATCTTTCCATCCAGAGATCAAACCCACGTCTCCTGCATTGCAGGCAGATTCTTTAACACTGAGCCAATGGAGCAGCCCAGAGATGGAGATCTATATTTCCAAAAGCATTAAAAGTTTACAAGAGAGTAAAAAATTTTCAAACCATACCTGAAGTTCAAGTAGGAACCCAGAGAAGAGAATGTACTTGGAGACCATTCTTGCCTAAAGAGCTTTTCCAAGCCCAGAGGAGTATTCCCTTTGCCAGTTGTGAAGAACTAGGTTCAGTTCAGATGAGTTCAGTTGCTCAGTTGTATCTGACTCTTTGCAACCCCATGGATGGCAGCGTGCCAGGCCTCCCTGTCCATAGCCAACTCCCGGAGTTTACTCAAACTCATGACCATCGAGTCATTGATGCCATCCAACCATCTCATCCTCTGTCATCCCCTTCTCCTCCCACCTTCAATCTTTCCCAGCATCAGGGTCTTTTCAAATGAGTCACATCAGGTGGCCAAAGTATTGGAGTTTCAGCCTCAACATCAGTCCTTCCAATGAACACCCAGGACTGATCTCCTTTACGATGGACTGGCTGGATCTCCTTGCAATCCAAGGGACTCTCGAGAGTCTTCTCCAACACCACAGATCAAAAGCATTAATTCTTCAGCACTCAGCTTTCATTATAGTCCAACTCTCACATCCATACATGACTACTGGAAAAACTATAGCCTTGACTAGACGGACCTTCATTGGCAAAGTAATGTCTCTGCTTTTTAACATGCCATCTAGGTTGGTCATAACTTTCCTTCCAAGGAGTAAGCTTCTTTTAATTTCATGGCTGCAGTCACCATCTGCAGTGATTTTGGAGCCCCCCAAAATAAAGCCTGCCACTGTTTCCACTGTTTCTCCGTCTATTTGCCATGAAATGATGGGACTGGATGCCATGATCTTTGTTTTCTGAATGTTGAGCTTTAAGCCAACTTTTTCACTCTCCTCTTCCACTTTCATCAAGAGGCTCTTTAGTTCTTCACTTTCTGCCATAAGCATGCTGTCATCTGCGTATCTGAGGTTATTGATATTTCTCCCGGCAATCTGATTCCAGCTTGTGCTTCCTCAAGCCCAGCATTTCTCATGATGTATTCTGCAAATAAGTATAAATAAGCAGGGTGACAATATACAGCCTTGATGTACTCTTGGATGTACCATGACGAAGTGCATGGTAGAAGCAACCAAAATCCTCTCTGGAAAAAGGTAACTTCATCCCATGCCTTAGATTTCCTTGCACTCAAGTTTTCAAATACTATGACCAACGTACAAAAAAACTGGCACACAAAGAAGTAAGACATCCAAGAAAAAAAAGAACAATAGAAACACAGCTGTAAAGTCTTCAGATATTGGAATTAGCATAAAACAACTATGTTTACTACATTTTTGAAAATAAAAGCACAAGAAACATCAACAGAGAACATAAAACTCTAAGTGACATAACAAACTGACCAAATAGAAGTTCTAAAAATGAACATTCAGTTCAGTTCAGTCGCTCAGTCATGTCCGACTCTTTGCGACCCCATGAATCGCAGCACACCAGGCCTCCCTGTCCATCACCAACTCCCGGAGTTCACTCAGACTCACATCCATCGAGTCTGTGATGCCATCCAGCCATCTCATCCTCTGTTGTCCCCTTCTCCTCCTGCCCCCAATCCCTGCCAGCATCAGAGTCTTTTCCAATGAATCAACTCTTCGCATGAGGTGGCCAAAGTACTGGAGTTTCAGCTTTAGCATCATTCCCTCCAAAGAAATCCCACGGCTGATCTCCTTCAGAATAGACTGGTTGGATCTCCCTGCAGTCCAAGGGACTCTCAAGAGTCTTCTCCAACACCACAGTTCAAAAGCATCAATTCTTCAGCGCTCAGCCTTCTTCACAGTCCAACTCTCACATTCATACATGACCACAGGAAAAACCATAGCCTTGACTAGACGGACCTTAGTCAGCAAAGTAATGTCTCTGCTTTTGAATATGCTATCTAGGTTGGTCATAACTTTCCTTCCAAGGAGTAAGCGTCTTTTAATTTCATGGCTGCAGTACAATGACTAAAATCTAAAAATTCTGAGACTTTACTTCTTGACGTTTTGGTGATGGTCCCATACTCTTCCACAGAGCTGTATGTTTATAACTTATGTGTTTTATGCATGTATTATATATTTCAAAATAGCAAAAGGTAAAAAAACACTCAGTAAATGGGTGTAAGAGCAGGTAAAATGCAGACAAAGAAAGAATTGGGTCAAAGGAAGATAAATAAAAAGAAAGTATCCCGAATGTGTTGCAGAAAGACCCAAAGATAGGGGAAACGAGAGAGTAAGAAACAGAGAGGATTGAAAAGATGGAGTTTAATTAGAAGAAAGAAAAATAGAAGAAGATAGTTAGGCAAAGGCAGTGTGTCAGAGATAAAGGCTGATAATTTTCCAGAAATAATTAGCAGCATCAAGACACCCAAAGAGTCCCAGGAAAGATAAATTTTAAAAATCTGCACCTCGGGACTTCCCTGGTGGTCCAGTGGCTAGGACTCTGCACTCCCAGTGCAGGGGGCCTGGGTTCAGTCCCTGATCAGGGAACTAGATCCCACATGCCGCAGCTAAGAGTTCACATGCCACAGCCATGACCTGGTGCAGCCAAATCAATTAATTTAAAAAAAAAATCTACACCTCAGTCCAGCATGGTGAACCTGCAGAAAGCCAAAGGTAAGGAGATAAGATAACTAACAGCAGTCAGAGACTTAAATTAAAAAAAAAAAAAATCAGATTCATTTTCAATGGCTCCCTAGTTAGACCGACAGCCAACTCCTCCACGGCAACAATGGAAGCCAGAAGCCATGGGAGATACCCCGAATCCTGGAGGGTTAGAGGCGATGAAAGGACACTTGGGACTGCTGAGTGGAGAAGAGTACAAGGGCCAGAGCAGAGGCTGAGAAACCAGCCAGGGGCTGAGATGATGGCCCCCTAGACCAGTTCAGCAGCAATGGGGAGGGAGATGAGTGGATGGGTCTTCGAGAAGCTGAGGATGCAGAGACTGGATGACTGATTTGGTAATAACTTGACGTCTGACTGTTTATGGGGAAGGAGGAGGTGAGTGTGAAAGCCAGGTCTGACTCAAGGGGCTGCTGGGCTGGAGGGGCCCCACGGGGATGGGAGTGTAGAGAAGGACCAGGTTTGGGAGGGGGTAGGGCTTAGTTTGGGATGTGGTAGTCAAGAAAATCAAGACCATTGGTACCCAAAGGAAGGAGAATCTACCAGGCAGAAGGAACAGGACAGACATCCAGAGGGGGAGGAAACATGTGAGTATGTGAATGCGGAGTCGCTTCAGTCGTTTCTGACTCTTTGCAATCCCATAGCTGTAGCCTACCAGACTCTGTCCATGGGATTCTCCAGGCAAAAATACTGGAACGGGTTGCCATTTCCTTCTCCAGGGGATCTTCCCGACCCAGGGATCGAACACACATCTCCTGCGGCTCCTGCACTGCAGGCAGACTCTTTACTGCTGAGCCACCAGGGAAGCCCAAGAGGAAGCATAGTCAGCTCTAAAGGGCAGAAGGTGAGAGCGGGGAAATCTACACGGTGGCAGGTCTGCAGAGCAAGACACTCACAGCTGCAGGAGGCAGCAAGGTCGGCAGGAGACGATGAGAGAGAACAAGCCTGGACAGGGAGGCTGAGTGGGCAGAGCCCCTGCAACCATCAAAGCCTGGCTGAATACACATGCTCAGCCAACCCTTAAGTTTACCCTCAAGTAAAGCAACATCTGCTCTACACATAGTGGGTGGTCGTGGTTGGAGGCCACAGTGAGGGCAGCGCTTCGCCTGGTTTCCTCTCTCCATCCCCGTGCAGAGAGCCAGCCCTGCTCACCTGTTATCTTCTCCTTCAGTGATGACTTCTGAACCATATGTAATGCCTAGCTAACTCCAGCAGGTGTGACACCAAGTCGGAAAACTGAGGCAATCAGAAGCAACGATTCCTTGGCAGAGTTTTTTCTCTTTTCTTAAATTTATTTAGTTTGGATTGAAGGATAACTGCAACATTGTGTTGGTTTCTGCCATACATCAACATGAATCAGCCATCAGCCATAGGTATCCATATGTCCCCTCCTTTTTAAGCCTTCTTCCCACTTCCCACCCCATACCATCCCTCTAGGTTGTCACAGAGCCCCAGTTTGAGTTCCCTGAGTCACACAGCAAATTCTCACTGGCCAACTATTTTACATATGATAGTGTATATGTTTCCATGCACCCAGCCCCTCCTGCCTGTCTCCCTGCTAACCCACTGAACCCTCCCTGCCTCACACAGAGAGGATGTCTGCAGAGAAAGGCATATATTCTCATCTATCCTCATCACAAACTGAAAGCCAACAGATTAGCCTTGCTGATGTCCCCAGAGGTCCCACCTCTGGAGCTAAATGCACAGCCATCTCAGGACATGGAGACCTCACCTCCCAGGGCAGAGAAACCCCAGGGCTCCCCAAAGCCTGTAAACTTGGGGGAACTGAGGCTTCTCGGAGCCCTCCTGCTCCTGCCTGCCTCGCAGCAGCTCGTTTCTACAAAACCTGTGGGCTGAGACTCTGCGTGTGACTCACCTCCCTCTCTTCCTCTCTCCGAGTAAATGTCAAGTAACATCAGTTATCCCATCTCCTTCAGCAGCCTCACTCCCCGCTCAGTTTTGGCGGAGCTGTTTACCTCGGCTGGATCAATCAACGTTTGGGGAGAAAATAGAAACCCTTTTAGATCCAATTAATGAAAATTGGGCAGCAGGAATGTGCCTGTTTAAAATTTCACTACCTGTGCAGGGAAAAGACTGGCGATGTAGGAACGTGGACCCTGTTGTCAAGCCCTGGACCCTGCCAACATTCAGAAAAAAGAAAACCTATTTCTGCAGGGGAAAGAGCTGGAGCCACCCCCCAAACTTGGTTCTGGTCAGACACTTCTTTGCAAGCACAGAGCTGGAAGCAGCCTTTTTGCTGGCTCCTTGGGGGGTGACCAGGGACAGGATGAAGGAGTGGGAAGGGTTTGGGGTGAGGTGGGGGCCACATGAGTAGCATGAAAGCTTGGGGGAGACTTGGGGTCCAGCAGCTGCTTTGGGTGGGGTTTATGGCACGCAAACCACCCCTGGTTGCAAGGGCCTCTGGTTCTTCTCGTTCTCTCCTGCCCTTCACGGAGTTACCAGGGAGCCCTGCCCAGCAGACCATCTGCACCCAGGCCTTCGCTGGGCTCAGACAGGGACAGGAAGTAGCACAGCTCTTCCAAGCACACGTGATGATCACCTGAGCTGATGGTGGCCCACGAGGGTCCCCAGCACTGCACTGTGACGGGCCCAGTGTGTGGCAGGTGCTTAATAACCAGCTGTAGCTCCCCAGGGCGTGGCAGCACCCATTCATCCACACCACGCAGGGTTGAGAGGACACCCAGGAACGGCACGTTCCCTGTCCTTGAGGGTCACAGTCTCTAGGGCAGATGGAGAAGTTGACCGTGGGCTACAAAGCCAGGTGACCAGCATCACCTGGGTGAGTGAGGTGAGTAGGGTACGATGGGAGAAAAAAGGAGGGATGAGTAGGGGCAGGAAGGAAGTGCTTACAGGCAGACAAGGCAGGAAAGGCGTTCCAGGCAAAGGGGATGGCTTGAGCCAGGGTCCCAAGACAGAAGACGGCACCAGGCGGTGGGCACAGTCAAGGCGGGTGGGGGGAACAGGGGGCAGGCAGGGGTGAGGCTGGCTGGGCCCAGAGCCACGGGCTCCCTGCAGACTGTCTCCTGCCAGCTGGCCCTTTGCTGGCAGAGGGGGTGATGCCTGGCTCCTGGCAATGGAAGAAGCACCTGGGTGAGCGTGGCATGGACGTCTCTTCACCCTGCCAGCCGCAGCTGGGACTTTCTTGGAAGCGCCTAGCTCCGGAGGGGTGCACACAGGAAGGATCCCAGCTGTGCTCTGCGTGGCTCTGCCAGGTTCAGAAAGGCCCGGCAGAGAAGGCAGGCTGCCCTGTGCCGGCCCAGAGCTGAGGCCCTCGCTGTCCTGACGTGGAGACGAGGCCACATCTGCGAGGGCCTGGGTCTTCTGTGCAGCTGTGCGGCCCGGCCTCGCTCAGACTGTCCTGGAAAGCAACACTCGAGCCCTCCCGGGGGCTGCCTGTGGCACAGGGCTGGGGCACAGTGTTCGGCCACCCTCTCACACGTGGTGGGTGGGGCCTCTGAGGTGGGAGAGTCGGGCTCCGCTGGAACAAACAACCCCCAAATCTCAATCCCAGTGGCACTGCACAACAAAAGTTGTTTTTTCCGCTAACACCTCCTGGCCAGAGCTCTGCTCCCCAGAGTCATTCAGGGCTCCAGGCCGGGAGGAGCTCCCCAGCTGGTAGCTCCCCAGAGGGATTTCTCAGTCACCAAGACATGGGAAGACACAACAGGGAAGTTGGTGTTCAGCCCAGGGGGTACCCCCTCACTTCAAATCTCAGCCCGTCGGGCAGAGACAGAGCAAAGGGGCGGGGGCAGGAGGCTTAGATGGACCGTTTGGCATGACCATCCTTGACGCAAGCAGTGATGAGAATCCTTCACATGGGGCCCCAGACCTGGTGGCCTCGGGCACTCCAGCTTAACCTCTCAGGGTCTCAATCTCTTGGCTGGTGGAACAGGGACCATGTGGTCTCGGCCTCGCTGGGTTGGAGTGGGGAGCTAAGAAGTAGAGTCAGCAAAGCGCTTTCTGCCGCGGGAGGCCCACAGCCAGCTGTTCCCTGTGTGTGTGTGTGGGTGGGGGGGGTCCTCCTCCCATCTGACTGCAATGGTTATTAGTGAGAACTGTCAAAACATTTTGTTGCATTTGCTCTTATTTTATAAAAATGAGTTGGAAAATGCACAAGCAGAACCATGAGCACAGAGGGAGGAAGGGTGGGCATGGTCGGTGTAACGGGACCAAAGGCAGACATCCAGAGACACACCAGGAACCGTGGACGCTGATCGTCCTTTGGCCGTGGCCCGGATGTACACACAAACTCCTGACCCTGTAGCACCTTGACAACGGTGCCTAAAAAGACACAATTGTCTTTTGCTGCTTTGAAACTGAAACCGCTGTCATGTCCAACTCTTTGGGAACCCATGGACTGTAGCCTACCACGCCCCTCCGCCCATGGGGTTTTCCAGGCAAGAGTACTGGAGTGGGGTGCCATTTCCTTCTCCAGAGGATCTTCCCAACCCAAGGGTCGAACCCGGGCCTACCTGCATTGTAGGCAGATGCTTTACTGTCTGAGCCGCCAGGGGACTGCTGCTTTAGGGGAACAGAAACCCCATTATAACACTCAAGTGTGTGTCACATTCACACANACCTTGGAGCTCACCATTGCCTGAGAGCAAGCTGGGTCCATAAGTGACTGATATCTGAGCCCCTGACCTGGGGCCCATCAGTCTCACTTACTTACTTGGGGAATGATGTGGTCAAGGTCTGTCTCCCCCATTGCTGGGGATGGGGGTGCTGGTGCCCATCTGTCCGCCTCCCTGCAGACCCCCAGCACCCCAGCACCGTGCCGGACATAGAGCAGGAACTCAGGGCAGATTCGTGGGACAGAGGCGGGAGGAGGGCCGTGAACTCCGTGAGAGCAGGCGTCTAGCCTGACCCGCTCCCCGCTCTGCCCCTGTGCTCCGGGCGGACCCCCCCAGGAAGCTATGTTGAAGCAACCAGGGCTCCCTCGGTCAGCACCATAAAATCAGTTCCAGGAATTTAACCAGTGAGCCATCATCAGGAAATGCAATACCTCGCTTCTGCGTTGCGTCCCCTCTGTCTCCCTTGGCGGACGTGGTGGGGGGGCGCAGGGGGCACGGCCTGGGCTCATCGCACAGATGAGGAAGCAGAAAGAGCCTTACTTCCTCCTCACAGGCGGGCCAGCCTAAATCCCGGGGCAGAGATACGTGAAACTCTAGAGGCAGTCAGGGGAGGGATTCCTCCAAAAGTTAGGATAGGGGTTACCTCTAGGGGAGACAAAGGCGGGACGAACAGTAAGGGGCACACGGCGGTGGGAGGCAGTGCGGAGGGGAGGGGGCCCCTGGGTGCCAGTGGCGCACTCTATGCCCTGACTTTCTAGGACCACGTGAGAGAGGGATTTCAAAGACCTGTAAAGGCTTTGCCAGGATCCCTGGCGGCCCAGTGGTTTCACTGCAGGGGGTGTGGGTTTGATCTCTGCGTGGTGCAGCCAAGGGGGAAAATAAAAAAGCTTTGGCTTCCACGTTCTGCTGCTCCTTTATAAGCCACTCCTCCTCTGAGGGTCCCCTAACTGTCTGCTCCTTAGGGCTCCGGCCCAGGTCCTCTCCTCATTCCTCCATTCCGCCATCCATTCCCCCACCTCCACATCCCCTCCAGGTCTGGCTCCAGCCCTGTCTACACACTCCCAGGCTTCTGTCTTCAGCCCAGCTTACCCAGCTGCTGGTCAAATGACAGAAGCTCCTCAGGGCCCCCACGACATCCAGGCTGAGACCCAGGAAACAGGTCAAGAAAGGGCATTCGAGGGGCAGAGACAGGATGTGCAAAGGCCCTGAGGCCAACATGAGCCTTCTCCGTTGCAGGAACTGAAAGTCATTCGTCGAGGCCGAGAGGAGGAAAAAGGAAGGGACTGGAGGGGGTGAAATTGTGCAGCGGCAAGGACTCTGGGGTCCCTGGGGCACATATGCTCGAGTTTTCATAGAGGCCTCCACCTTACACCCCAGGATCCCCCAAAGGCACCAACTCAGACCTCGTGTGTTCTCACAAGCGGGATTTATCCTTGCAGCCCAATTCAAGCCCTCGCCTTCCCAAACCACTCTCTCTCTGTCCCTCCTCACCTCCCGCCTCATCCTCACCCTTCTTGTGCCCCCTCCTCCTCCTCCCCCTCCCTCCTATTTCACACTCACTCCTGATTGTATGTGTTCAGCACACTGTGCACAGCCCTTTTTGTTTTTGTTTTTGTCTAGTTGCTAAGTTATGTCCAAATCTTTTGCAACCCCATGGACAGTAGCCCGCCCTGCTCCTCTGTCCATGGGATTTCCCAGGCAAGAACACTGGAGCAGGTTGCCATTTCCTCCTCCAAGGGATCTTCCTGACTCAGGGACTGAACCCACGTCTCCTGCCCTGGCAGATGGATTCTTTACCACTGAACCACAGGGAAGCCCTCTCCTGTTTCACACACGCTTCTCATCTGAACAAGGAAGCAGGGACTAGCACAGCCCACCCATGTCCCCACTAGCTAGCAGACACGACAGCCCAGGACCCTGGGAGCCAGGAGGTATGTTAAGCATCCGCAACCAGCCTGGAAGCTTCTTTCCAAGAATGGCCTCAGTCTCCTTCCTGCTTTCTCATCCCACCCCTCCTCTGGTGGGTGCACCCTGCCGCCGTCCACTTCCTGCACCACTCTGTCTGCCGAGGGTGGTCGAGCGCAGGCCTGGCTTTCATCAAACACCACCCATCCCGAAGGGCATGAGCTGATGCGGAGGAGGAAAGGGTCAGGGGAAGGGGTGGAATTCTCCAGATTTTCTCCCAGCCTCCAAAGGGCCTCCAGAGAGGTGGTTATATAAGCTTTCTTTTTAAAAAGCGTGGAAAAGAATGTTCTCCAAGCATTAAGAAGTGCCACACAGGACAAATAACGGGTGGATACCCTGCCTGTGGGTAGGGCCAGTCCTGAGCCAAGAAGACCCAACTGCTCCCTGGGGTTGGGGGCTGGACCAGCCTGTCACCTTGGGTTCTCAGGCCAAACTTGGAGCCAGGCAGGAGGAGGAGCTCAGAGAATATTTGCAGACTTAGCAAATGAAATCAAAGGGGAAAAAAGATCTGAAAAGGAGGAGAAACAGGCCAGGATTGGGGGTGCAAGGAGGGAGCCCAGGAGAGAAGGCAGGAGGGTAGCTCCTGATGGGAACGGGGCTCTGGAATCAGGAAAACTGCTGAGTAAAAACTGTCTTTGAAAAGGCCCCAGATTATTCATCTAAGTAAGTCCTCATCTCGCTAAATTTCAGTTCAAGCGGCTGCAAATATTTGAAATGAGTAATTTCTCCTGATGAAGAGAGTCTGATTTTGATTCTGCCTAATTTATTTCACGATTTCGGGGAGCACCCAGAGAAGAAGGAGCTGTAGCTGTCACCAGGCAGCTCCTGGCTGCCCTCTCCTCCAGGCGGCCTCCCTGCCCTGTTCCACCCCACCCCAGAGCGGAGATCCTTGGAAGAGGACGGTGGGCTGGTGCCCTGGACCAACGGAGGAGCCTGCCTGGACCACACATGAGCCCTTAGGCCCAGGCAGCAGAGGGGGCCCCCATCAGGGGACAGAATCAGAGCCAGGTGGCCCCAGGACTCTATGAGCTCCTGGCCACTGCAGACTCCCCTGGGCCTCCAAGCCTCTGGTCCACTCTGTCACAGCTGCCAGCCCTGGGCCCCTGAGCCCCTACAGGAATCCCTGAACCCAGTCAGTCTGCCTCAGTTAACCTCCCAGCCCGTGGCTTCCAGGGCCCCACTCTCCTCTACTCAGTCAGACAGTTTAGTCGCTCAGTAGTGTCTAATTCTTTGCACCCCGTGGACTGCAGCACACCAGGCTTCCCTGTCCATCACCAACTACTGGAGCTCGCTCAAACTCATGTCCATCAACTTGGTGATGCCATCCAACCATCTCATCCTCTGTCGTCATCCCCTTCTCCTCTCGCCGTCAATCTTTCCCAGCATCAGGGTCTTTTCCAATGAGTCAGTTCTTCGCGTCAGGTGGCCAAAGTATTGGAGCTCCAGCTTCAGCATCAGTCCTTCCAATGAATATTCAGGACCGATTTCCTTTAGTCCTGATTTAGTCTCTTGGCAGTCCAAGGGACTCTCAAGAGTCTTCTCCAACATCACAGTTCAAAAACATCAGTTCTTCAGCACTCAACTTTCTTTATGGTCCAACTCTCACATCTATATATGACTACTGGAAAAATCATAGCTTTGACTAGATGGACCTTTGTTGGCAAAGTAATGTCTCTGCTTTTTAATATGCTGTCTAAGATGGTCATAAATTTTCTTCCAAGGAGTAAGCGTCTTTTAATTTCATGGCTGCAATCATCATCTGCAGTGATTTTGGAGCCCAAGAAAAGAAAGTCTGTCACTGTTTCCATTGTTTGCCCATCTATTCACCATGAAGTGATGGGACCAGATGCCATGATCTTAGTTTTCTAAATGCTGAGTTTTAGGCCAACTTTTTCACTCTCCTCTTTCACTTTCATCAAGAGACTCTGTAGTTCTTCACTTTCTGCCATAAGGGTTGTGTCATCTTCATATCTGAGGTTATTGATATTTCTCCTGGCAATCTTGATTCCAGCTTGTGCTTCATCCAGCCCGGCATTTCTCATGATGTACTCTGCATATAAGTTAAATAGGCAGGGTGACAATATACAGCCTTGCTGTACTTCTTTCCCAATTTGGAACCAGTCTGTTGTTCCATGTCCAGTTCTAACCGTTGCTTCTGGACCTGCATACAGATTTCTCAGGAGGCAAGTAAGGTGGTCTGGTATTTCCATCTCTTGAAGAATTTTCCACAGTTTGTTGTGATCCACACAGGCAAAGGCTTTGGCATAGTCAATAAAGCAGAAATAGATGTTTTTATGGAACTCTCTTGGTTTTCCTATGATCCAACAGATATTGGCAATCTGATCTCTGGTTCTTCTGCCTTTTCTAAATCCAGCTTGAACATCTGGAACTTCATGTTTCACATACTGTTGAGCCTGGTTTGGAGAACTTTGAACATTACTTTGCTATCGTGTGAGATGAGTGCAAGCGTGCAGTAGTTGAACATTCTTTGGCATTGCCTTTCTTTGGAATTGGAATGAAAACTGACCTTTTCAGTCCTGTGGCCACTGCTGAGTTTTCCAAACTTGTTGGCATATTGAGTGCAGCACTTTCACAGCATCATCTTTCAGGATTTGAAAGAGCTCAACTGGAATTCCATCACCTCCATTAGCTTTGTTCATAGTGATACTTCCTAAGGCCCACTTGACTTCACATTCCAGGAGGTCTGGCTCTAGTCCAGTGATCATACCATTGTGGTTATCTGGGTCATGAAGCTCTGTTTTGTATAGTTCGGCTGTGTATTCTTGATACCTCATCTTCATATCTTCTGCTTCTGTTAGGTCCATACCATTTCTGTCCTTTATCGATCCCATTTTTGCATGAAATGTGCCCTTGGTATCTCTAATTTTCTTGAAGAGATCTCTAATCTTTCCCATTCTAGTGTTTCCTCTATTTCTTTGCACTGATCATTGAGGAAGGCTTTCTTATCTCTCCTTGCTATTCTTTGGAACTCTACATTCAAATGGGTATATCTTTTCTTTGCTCCTTTGCCTTTATCGTCTTTTCTTTTCTCAACTATTTGTAAGGCCTCCTTAGACAACCATTTTGCCTTTTTGCATTTGTTTTTCTTGGGGATGGTCTTGATCACTGCCTCCTCCTATACAATGTCTCAAACCTCTGTTCATAGTTCTTCAGACACTGTCTATCAGATCTAATTCCTTGAATCTATTTCTCACTTCCACTGTATAATTGTAAGTGATTTGACTTAGGACATACCTGAAAGGTCTAGTGGTTTTCCCTACTTTCCTCAATTTAAGTCTGAATTTTGCAATAAGAGGTTCATGATCTGAGCCACAGTCAGCTCCCAGTCTTGTTTTTGTTGACTATATAGAACTTCTCCATCTTTGGTTGCAAAGAATATAATCAATCTGATTTTGGTGTTGACCATCTGGTGATGTCCATGTGCAGAGTCTTCTCTTGTGTTGTTGGAAGAGGGTGTTTGCTATGACCAGTGCATTCTCTTGGCAAAACTCTGTTAGCTTTTGCCCTGCTTCATTTTGTACTCCAAGACCTAATTTGCTTTTACTCCAGGGATCTCTTGACTTCCTACTTTTGTATTCCAATCCCCTATGATGAAAAAGATATCTTTTTTGGGTGTTAGTTCTAGGAGGTCTTGTAGGTCTTCATAGAACCATTCAACTTTAGCTTCGTCACCATTACTGGTCGGGGCATAGACTTGGATTACTGTAATATTGAATAGTTTGCCTTGGAAACGAACAGACATCATCTCATTTTTGAGATTGCATCCAAGTACTCCATTTTGGACTCTTTTGTTGACTATGATGGCTTCCCATTTCTTCTAAGGGATTCTTGCCCACAGTAGTAGATATAATGGTCATCTGAGTTAGATCTTACAAGATAGCAAAGTAGGACACGCACTCATCTTCTCCTGCTAGAACTCCAAAATTACAACTCGCTGCTGAACAACCATTGACAGGAGAATGTTGGATTCCACCAAAAAAAGATATCCCACGACCAAGGGCAAAGGAGAAGCCCCAGCAAGATGGTGAGTGAAGTGAATTCACTCAGTTGTGTCTGACTCTTTGTGACCCCGTGGACTGTAGCCTATCAGGCTCCTCCGTCCATGGGATTTTCCAGGCGAGAGTGCTGGAATGGATGGCCATTTCCTTCTCCAGGGGATCTTCCTGTCCCAGGAATGGAATCCCGGTCTCCCGCATTGCAGGCAGACGCTTTACCGTCTGAGCCACCAGGGAAGCCCTTATGCTGGTGCCAGCCCTTGTGCAGGAAGCAAGATGGTAGGAGGGGTGAAATGGCATTAAGAATACCTGCCAGGGATGCTCAGGGGGCTCAGACAAAACCTTGTGCACACAAGGAGACCCCACAGAGACTGAGCCAGACCTGCCTTTGAGTGTTTGAGTGTCTCTTGAGGAGGTACAGGTCAACAGTGGCCTGCCACAGGGGCAGGGGCTCTGGGTGCCGCAGACCTGGGTGTGACATAAGCCCTCTGGGAGGAGGTCGCCATTAACCCCACCATAGAGCTGCCAGAAGTTACCCAGGACTGGGATACAGACTCTGGGAGGGCACAGACAGACCCTGTGCACCAGGACCCAGGAGAAAGGAGCTGGGACCCCACGAGAGACCGACCCAGACTCGCCCGGGAGTGTCCAGGAGTCTCTGGGGAGGCGTGGGTCGGCGGCGGCCTGCTGCAGGGTCGGGGCACTGAGCGTGGCAGTGCGTGACGGGATCTTTGGAAGGAGGTCGCCATCATCTTCATCACCTCCACCACAGTTTGGCCTCGAGTCAACAACAGGGGGGGAACACAGCCCTTCCCATCAACAGAAAACTGGATTAAAGATTTACTGAGGATCTCCTCGCCCATCAGAACAAGACCCAGTCTCTCCCACAGTCAGTCTCTCCCATCAGGAAACTTCCATAAGCCTCTTATCCTTCTCTCTCAGAGGGCAGACAGAATGAAAACCACAGTCACAGAAAACTAATCAAACTTATCACATGGACCACAGCCTTGTCTAACTCAATGTAACGATGAGCCATGCCGTGTAGGGCCACCCGAGACGGACGGGTCATGGTGGAGACGTCTAACAAAATGTGGTCCACTGGAGAAGGGAATGGCAACACCACTTCAGTATTCCTGCCTTGAGAACCCCATGGACAGGATGAAAAAGCAAAAAGATATGACACTGAAAGACGAACTCCCCGGGTCGGTAGGTGCGCAATACGTTACTGGAGAAGAGTGGAGAAGTAACTCCAGAAAGAATGCAGAGACAGAGCCAAAGCAAAAACAATGCCCAGTTGTGGGTGTGACTGGAAGCCAAGTCCGATGCTCCTTGCTCACCATAGCCAAAGTGCCCCTGGGCCTTGGTGGCTTCTCATTACTCAGGCAAGCACCAAGCAGTCCCTTGTTTCTTCTACAAGGATTTTGAGCCCAATATCACCTCCTCTTGTGAAGCCTGCACTGCCCCATGGGAGGCAGAGGGCACCTGGGGTTCCCCCACCCTGCAGAACCCTTGACCTGAGCAGTTGCCATCTAAAGGCTTCCCTGCTTTCCTCCCAGGAGCGAGGCCCAGGGACGTTGTGTGACTTGTGGCTTCCCAGCCTGGCACATACAGTACGCCAGGGAAACACTGGGGCTGAGAATTAACTATAAGTGCACAGACGAAGTGAAGAGTGTCTGGATCAACACACAAGGGAACCAGCGGATAAACTCAAAGTCCATCCTGAATGAATAGAGGCCCCCACACCCTCTCTGGCTCCAGGGGAGGTCAGTCTTTGGAGCCTCTCCAGAGTCCACCCACCTAGACAGGGAATAAAAGATCAGCCTTGGCCCTGGGACCCACACAACACAGTATCTCATCAGCCCCTCACCACAGGCAAAGTGTGGCTGACTCAGGGCCGTATTGTTGCCACTGGGAGAAAGCCACTGAAATGGCATACATCGGGCACTCAGTCAACGTTTGCCAAATGAATGAATGGATGGATGCAGACAGAGATGACGGGATGGAAGGAGGGATGCAGGGATGGATGAACGGATAGATATGGATGGATGGATGGAGAGTGGAAGCGGGGATGGTGGTGGTGGTTTAGTCACTAAGTCATGTCCGACTCTTGCGATCCCATGGACTATAGCCCATCAGGCTCCTCTATCCGTGGGATTCTCCAGGCAAGAATCCTGGAGTGGGTTTGCCATTTCCTTCTCCAGGAGATCTTCCTGACCCAGGAACTGAACCCAAGTCTCCTGCATTGCAGGCAAATGATTTACCAACCAAGCTATGAGGGAAGCCCAGAAGGAGGGAGGGATGGATGTAAAGAGGGATGGACAGATGGATGGAGAGAAGAAGGGATAGCTGGAAGGATGAATAGAGGGCTGGAGGGATGGGTGGAGGGAGGGAGGGATAAGGAATTCCTTCTGATTCTAGACCCCTAGTAAGGAACACAGGCTCTGGGTAAGAGAGCCTGGGCTTCGATGAGGTTTTGCCACTTCCTGGCAAAGACCTGGCAAGACCACATCAATCCACTTAACCTGGGGTGTGGGGCTTCCAGAGCATCTGATGTGCCTTCTCTCCAGGGGCCCCAGAAACCCGAGGCCCTGACAACCCGGATAACAGCTGCAACAACCCAGAGCACTGACCGGGTGCCTGGCCTATGCCAAAACTTCTCCATACCGTGTCACCCACAGATGATACCACCCTGACCTCGTTTCAACAGATGAGACTGAAGTACAGATACAATACAGCAAGAGGTCCCAGTCTAGAGAAGGGAGACATGCGCGCCGCCCCCCCCCCACCCCACCACCAAATTAACTCAGTAAGAAAGGGAAAAGGCAGAGGAACAGGAGCCCAAAACCTGGGTCCAGGCCAGCTCCGCCCCTGCCAGAACACCCACAGCCCGAGGTCCTCCTGTCTCTGACTGTGAGCCTGCCATCCCCCACTCTAGATCAAGCAACCCCCAACACAGGCAGGCGAAACGGGGAGCTCCAGAGGACGGAGCTCAGCCCAGAGGCCTCAGTTGAGTCCTGAGCCCTGGAGACGAGGCAGGTGTGTGCCCAGTGGGCAGGGGCGGCAGAGGGCAGCAGCACAGAACAGGAAAAGGTGGGTGAGCTGACGCCTGGGTGCGGCGCCCCGTGCTTTCTCTTGCCTTTTCCCTGTAGAGGAAACTCAGCCTCAGGTCGGGGATGTTAAAGTCAGCAGGCAGGTGGCGACGGGCTGTACACACAGGCCCAGGAGCCCTGGTCCATTTCAAGGATGCTTGACCTGACCCTACAGGGCTCCAGGATCTATGCTGGGGTGGAGTTAAAAGCTGAGTGAGAGTGGGGGGTCCCTGCCCTTGAGGGTTCGAGGTGGGGGAGGCGAGGCAAGAAGAAGGATCGTTCATGGGGGCAGGGATTGCACTCCAAGGCAGACAGGGCTGGCAGCTCCCACCACCGAGGATCAGCTTCAGGACAGAGGTGATACCAGGCCCAGAGCTCCACCTTGACCCGCAGGGACCAGCCCAGACATTGCCACCCATCCTCCCAGCGAGGCTGGGCTGGGCTTAGACCCCAGAGTGGAAATACATGAGCTGAGTGAGCAACTGAGTTCCCAGATTTCAGGATGCCCACAAGGACTGGGTAGGAAAAAGGAGAGGAATTTCTGGTTTTAAAAAATGCATGTTCCCAGGCCCCATACCAGAGATTCTGATTCTGTCCATCTGGGCCCAGTCCCAGGAATCTGCATTTAACCAACTACCCAGGTGACTCTTGGGCAACGGGTCCGGCAGGGGGTCACTGCCTGATGCTGTATGGATGGAGAGCCTGGCAGACGTGAGGGCAGGTCCCTTCCCTGCTGCGTGGCCTTCGACCTTCTACTGGTGCCCCACACAGCCAGTGGGTGCAGGGTGTAAAAGCTCAGGCTCCCCACTCAGATGACCTGAGTTTCTGTCCCACCTCGGCACCTCACTGCCTGTGTGACCTTCCACAGGCTAATTAACCTCTCTGGGCCACAGTTCTTTCATCTGCACAGGGAAGGTAATAATAGCACCTGCTCCCAGGGGTATTGATGGAAAATCCATGTGTACACTCAACATTCAATGAACCGTGACTCTTGGGCACCAATTCTCCACTTCCCAACAGTCTCCCTGCACCTGCCTTCACCCCCAGAGCAGCAAGGGGGATCCTATTAAAATCTGTGTCCCATCAGGTCACACCCCAACCGACAACCTGCAGAGGCCTCCTGGCCGGTCGCCTTCTTTCTCACCCTGGACCACTGAGATGCTGTCCGTGTCTGTGCTCTCAGCCCCATGCACCACCCAGCGCCTGACTCACGGGCCTGCCCTGCCCAGGAACCCTCCCTGGGTTGGCTCCTTCCATCCAGGCCCCAGTCCAATCTTTAGTATCCATTGTGCCTGACTTTTTTCATTTGAAGAAACTGTTTACATTTGTTCCAACAGACACACCTCGTTTTACCAAGCTTCCATTTATTGCACTTCGCAGATGCAGTGTTTTACACAGTGAAGGTTTGTGGCACCACTGCATCGAGCAAATCTCTCGGTGCCATTTTTCCAACAGTACTGGCTCACTTCACATCTCTGTGTCACAGTTTGGTCTTTGAAATATTTCAAAAACAGCAAAAAAAAATATATATATATATATGATTCACTGAAGGATCAGGTGATGGTTAGCATTTTTTTGGGCAACAAAGTTTTTTTAATTAAGGTGTGTGCTTTGAGGATTTTTTTAGACACAATGCTATTGCACACTTAATAGACTAAGTTATAGTGTAAATATAACTTTTATATGCACTGGGAAACAAAAAAAATACCTATGACTCGCGCTTCCCTGGTGGTTCAGTGGTAAAGAATCTGCCTGCCAATGCAGGAGACATGGGTTCAATCCCTGGTCTGGGAAGATCCCACAAGCTAAGGAGCAACTAAGCCTGTACACCCCAACTACTGAGCCTGTGTTCTAGAGCCCAAGAGCTGTAACTACTGAAGCCCATGTACCCTAGAGCCCATGGTCCACGACAAGAGAAAACACGGCAATGAGAAGCCCTCGCACTGCAAGCAGAGAAAGGCCAGCCCAGCAACAAAGACCCAGTGCAGTCAAAAATCAAAGAAATAAATAATTTTTAAAAAACACGCATGACTTGCTTTATTGCAATATTCACTTCACTGCAGCGGTCTAGAACCAAATTTACAATATCTCCAAGGTATGACTGTATCTACCAAAAGAAACTTTGAAAACTTCTTTAAAAACTAAGAACAGTGATTACTGGGACAGGGAACCAGGCAGATAGGAAATCCATTCTGGACTCTGAACCACATTAATGTTATATATATTCACTCAGAAAAGTCTACATAAATGGACGGATACTTCTTTTAAAAGAGTCTCCACTTTTTTCATCGAAAAAATGAAAAGACAGCTTACTGAGTGAGAGAAGATTTTGCAAATGATATGACAAATAAGGGGCTAATCACTCAGTCAATTCAGTTGCTCAGTCATGTCCAGCTCTTTACCACCCCATGGACTGCAGTATGCCAGACTTCCCTGTTCATCACCAACTCCCGGAGCTTGCTCAAACTCATGTCCATCAACTCAGTGATGCCATCCAACCATCTCATTCTCTGTCGTCCCCTTCTCCTCCTGCCTTCAATCTTTCCCAGCATCAGGGTCTTCCAATGATATTTAATATATATATATAATCAGCTCATACAACCCAACGTCAAAAGAAAAAAACAGATAAAAAATGGGCAGAAGAACTGCATAGACATTTCTACAGGAGGAAATACAGATGGCCAACAGACACATGAAAAGATGCTCAACATTGCTAATCATCAGGGAAATGCAAACCAAAACTACACTGAGATATTACCCCACACCTATCAGAATGGCTATCACCAAAAAGAACACAAATAGCAAACACTGGTGAGGATGTGGAAAAAAGGGGACCCTCTTACACTCTTGGTGGGAATGTAAATGGGTGCAGCCACTGCGGAAAGCAATATGGAGGTTTCTGAAAAAAACTAAAAAGAGCTACCATATGACCCAGCAATTCCACTCCTGGGTGCACATTGTCCAAAAATGAACACACTAACTTGAAAAGATACATGTATCCCAATGCTCATAGCAGCATTATTTACAATTGCCAAGATATGGAAGCAACACAAGTGTCCATCAACAGATGGATGAAATTGTGGTGTATATATATACACACATACATAGGTTTCCCAGGTGATGCTAGTGGCAAAGAACCCACCTGCCAATGCAAGAGGCTTAAGAGATATGGGTTCAATCCCACGGTCGGGAAGATCCTCTGGAGGAGGGCATGGCAACCCACTCCAGTATTATTGCATGGAGAATCCCATAGACAGAAGATCCTAGCAGGATACAGTCCTTAGGGTCGCACAAAGTTGGACACAATTGAAGCAACTTAGCACTCACACATGAATACACACACACACACACACACACACACACACACTCAGACATATACCATGTAATACTATGCAGCCATTAAAAAGAATGAAAAATTTGCAGCAACTTGGATAGACTTGGAAGACATGATGCTAGGTGAAATGTCAGAAAGAGAAAGACAAACAGTATAAGATATACAGAGTCTAAAAAATATAACAAACTAGTGAATAAAACAAAAAAGAGGTAAACTCACAGATATAGAGAACGAAATAGTGGTTATCGGTGTGGAGAGGGGAAGGAAAGGGGCAATATAAGACAAGGGAGAAAGGGGTTATTATGGGATTGTATGAAATCGTGTACGTGAAACTTGAGAACTGTAAAGCAGTATAACATTTAAAGGTGTTTCAGTCAATTTTTTTTTTAAGTGTGAACTATTACCTAGAATAAAAGTGATCTCAAAACTTGAAAAAAAATTTTAATTAATAAATTTTAGGGAATTCCCTGGCAGTCCAGTTGGTTTCACTGCCAAGGGCCTGGGTTCAATCCCTGGTCAGGAAACTAAGATCCCACAAGCCGTGCAGTGCAGCCAAAAATAAATAAAATATATAAATAAATTTTAAATTTTAAATTCCTTCTTTAGAGAGGTTCTCCATGACCAACCTTAATAAGCTACCTCCTTTCCACCACTCTCATCCCCTCATCTGCTTTATTTTTATTCATAATCCTGTCATTGACTACCATCATTTTAAATGTGTATTGGCTGATTATTGTATATCCCTCCCATTGCAATGTCACCCTGTGAGCAGGGGACCATATCTTGCCCTGGTGTCAGGAATGTATCATAGATCCCAGAGGGAAAGAGTGAAAATCATCCCAGAGTTGCTCACCTGCCCAGCTGTGTGCATCTCCACACACTATCCAGGGATGGTTGATGTCACACCCAGGATTGAACCTGGCACACCATCGGTGCTCAATAAATGTTTGCTGAGTCAATAAAGAAATGAATGTCTAAAAGAACTTTTAATAGATGGACACATACCTTCCAGAGGGACAAGCAAAACCTTTTAAGAAGAAACACCTAGAAGAGCTACTGGGGTAGAGGAGTTACGCCATACGT
Source organism: Redunca redunca (assembly GCA_006410935.1). Classification (NCBI taxonomy): domain Eukaryota; kingdom Metazoa; phylum Chordata; class Mammalia; order Artiodactyla; family Bovidae; genus Redunca; species Redunca redunca. The sequence continues at coordinate 52,046 of SJYQ01001295.1, read as the reverse complement.
GGTGACGATAATTATACTAAAGTGTGAATGACTTACCTGAGTCTCTTTCTTTGAGCAGAAAAAAGAGAGCCCTGAGAAGACTGGGAGGAAGAGTTCCTGAGACACAAAAATCTTCTTTGGAGTTTTTCTCCAATAATTGTATCATTTCCTTTTTCTTTTCAAAGCCGTCTGTTGGTGTGGGCCTCTGCTTGCCTGCTCCCCTCCCTGCTGTAGGACATCTAGACAGGAGCCCCCATCAGAGAAGCTGCAGCTTCAGATTCGTGATCAGGAAGCCCACAGCCCCCCGAAGGGACCAAAGGGGCCACATCTAGGTGTTGGGACTAGGAAAGCAGGGAGTGACCCCTTCTTACTCCCCNTTTTTTTTTTAATCCAGCCACGCTGTGGTCCCATCCGGGGCCCCCTGCCTCCTCCCGTCTCCTCACTGGTGGCTGTCACACGATAGACATTTTTAGTGGTGACAGCTGGCCTTGTGGAACTCGGCTCGAGTACGGGAATGGTTTTTTAAAAAACTAGCGAGCCAAACCACCGTCACTTTAAATAGCACTGCCTGGGGAGGAGAGGCGGGGAAACACGTGCAGGCAGGAGCTCCGTGTCCCCACGTCCCCACGTCCCCACGTAAGGCTGGGCTTCCACACGCAGCAGCTTCGATGGAGGCAGGTCCTAGCCGCTAGGACCTCAGAATCCCTGGCTCCCCGCTCTGCATTTGACTAAGGGAGAAACTGAGGTCCAGAGCGGAAGGACGTCACACCCAGAATCACACAAGCTTGTGAATGGCACGGTGTGTGTGCGCATGCGGGTCCGGTGCCACGCCCTTCACTGCGACCAGGCCCCGCCTCCCGATGCCCCCTGTCCTTTCCAGACCTTGGAGACAGCCTACTGCAATGGACCGTGACTGAGGACCGCTGCTGAGACCAGTGTTCCCAGACTGAGCCACCGTGAACGCCGAGCCCCCAACCCCCACCCCACCCCGGAGTCTAGAACAGGCTGCACCTCAGTTAACATCTGTAAAGGAAATACAGGTCCAGGCTTGGATTCCCAGGGGTCCACACTCCCCCGGGGACCCTTCCTCTTTGTAACTGCAGGGATCTGAAGCCTGTGGACTGCCCTTGGCCCCGTCCACCGCCAAGAGCTGTCACGGCTGTCCCTGCCACATTCCCTTCGGTAGCGTGAAACTGACCACCACGGGCCACTGACAGCACAAAATGGATGGATGCCGCCACTGCTTCACACACAGATCGCGAGCTCCAGCTCCAAGCCCAGGAGACCCGGGCTCCGATCCTGGCTCTTCTCCTCCTTGCTGTGGACCCAGCAGTTCATGCCACACAGAGCCTCTGTCAGCATCTTTGTGGGTGAGCAGAAGACTATCTGTGGACCTGACTGTGAGAATCAATTAGAAAATGCATGTAGCGCCCAGAGCCCAGCACCCGCCTCAGTAGGTGGCGGCCGTTCCTAAGATTACCAGGGCGACACAGTTCCTTGTCCCTTCACCACCCAGGTCACCCCTCTCTGGACATGTGCCCCTTCGCTCTGACATCTGTAAGGGGCAGCCGCTGCTCGGCACAGAGCAGCACTGAGCCGGGAGAGTAGAGGAGGGCAGTCCCCTCTTGTTCCAGAGACCGCATTGCTCCTAGCATCACCTAAGGCTGAATTCCCTGAGGCTTTCCCACCCCTGCCCCTTCCTGCCTAATTCTCTCCATGACACTTACCTTCAATGCCGTGTTGGTTGGTTCACGTGCATCTCCCCGCCACCTACACAACAGGGCTCCATGAGGGCAAAGGGTTTGCTGCAACATTCAGAGTCCTACCTGGCACGTCCCAGGAATTTAACACACGACCATGAGGCTCAGCGGGGCTTCTATGGTAGCTCAGCTGGTAAAGAATCTGCCTGCAATGCAGGAGAATCAAACCCCGGTTTGATTCCTGGGTTGGGAAGGTCCCCTGGAGAAGGGATGGGCTACCCACTCCAGTATTCTTGGGCTTCCCTGGGAGGGCAACGAGGGAGACCCAGTGGCTCAGTCAGTAAAGAATCCATATGAAATGCGGGAGACCTGGGTTCAGTCCTTGGGTTGGGAAGATCCCCTGGAGAAGGGAACAGCTACCCACTCTAGTATTCTTGCCTGGAAAATTCCATAGACAGACAAGCCTGGCAGGCTACAGTCCATGGGTCACAGAGTCAAACACAACTGAGCGACTTTGACTCACTCGTGAGGCTCTAACATGGCCCTGGGGGCACCTCAGCAAACTGACAGCTTCTCCTTGTCTCATCTAGAACAACCTGGGCCGTTGTGGGAGATGTTAAAAATTAGAGAAAGGAAACACGAAGTGGAAGGGAGAGGTGAGGGAACAAGCCCATAGCAAGAGCAAACCTTTGTATCCCAAGAACCTTGGTTTAAATACAAACCTCCGCTCTCCTCTGCTGACCTGCTGGTGTCTTTCATTTGATGTGAGAACACCCTGAGAGGTGAATTTTTTTTACCATCTCTTTACCCGATTTAACAGAGTGGGCTACTGAGGCTCAGAGAGGTGAGTACACTTGCCCAAGGACACACAGTACAAAGTGTGGGGCTCAGGATTCTAACCCAGCTCTGACCCTAGTGCCTGAACTCTTGCTATTAGTAACCTACTGATAATCTTCAGCCCTGCCCAAGAGTCATCCTGCAGCAGAGCAAAGAGAAAATCCTCTTCACCATAAGGAAGATTCGGAAATTAACCAGGTTGGGGACTTCCTGGCGGTCCAGTGGTGAAGACTGCATGCTTTCACTGCAAGGGCACAGGTTTGATCCCTGGTCAGGGAACTAAGATCCCACATGCCATTGAGTGTGGGCAAAATTCTTTTTTAATTAAAAAATTAAACTGGCTGTTATGTAAAGCAGGGAGCTCTCCATCACTAGAAGTATTCGAGCAGAGGCTTAGCAACCCCCAGAGATGGACAGGATGCCAGGGTCCCTGCACTGGGTGAGGGTGGGTGTCAACTAGAGGGACTTCAGGATCTCAATGCTGACTTTTTGATTCTGTGATCTATACCATGAGCTGTGAACCGTGGGTCTGTGCTTCCACAACCAACACAGTTACTCTATGTTTCAAGGCTTAGAAAAGAAAAAATAACCCAGAGGGTTAAAAAAATGTACTAGCATATCATGTCATACACTGAGAAACACTCTTATTTTTACATAAGAAAAATTTTTATTAATAATAATATCTAATATTTCATGGAGCTACTACATGCCAGACTATAACAAATACTTTACTATATCAAGTTATTTAAATATATTATCCCATTTAATCCACACTGCAATCCTGTGTAGTGTATCCTATGATCATACGTGTGGATTAGTCAGCTTTCTGCTTCAATCCTGCCGTGTAACAAACTGCCCCACCAATCCAGAGGCTTGCCACAATTTCTCTTCCTCTCTCATAGGCCTGCGGGTCAACCCGGGTGACACTACTTCATTCTGTGGGTCAGCTTGATTTAGCTCCTGTCCACAGGTCAGATTCAGGTCAGCTCCATGAGTGTCTCCTAGAGCCATCAGCTGTGTGAGACATTCTGCCTTGTAGCACATGGCGGAAGATCAGGCAGCCAAGCCGCAAACTCAATCATTTATCAAGCTGGTGCTTTGGTCACATCCACTAATGTCTGACTGGCCAAGGCAAGTCACAGGGCCGAGCCCACACTTCAGCGGGCTGGGATTATCCTCTGCCGACTGCAGTAGGAGGTGTACCACAAACTCACGTGGCAAAAAGCATGGATATATCATCCTGTTACAGGAGGGAATGAAAATTTGAGAATAATATCCAATCTACCCCCAAGAGGTGTCACAGGTGAGAACCCAGCCTCACCCAAGGACACAAGTGGCCCAAGGTCACATGGTGGTGACTGGAATTCCAACCGAGATTCTGACCCAGGTTGTCTGACATCGAAGCTCTCTGCTCCCACAGGCTGTAGGGCAAGTACCTGATACATACTAGGTGCTCCATAAATTATCAGTTCATTGTTAAGGTATGCGCTTCAAATGGATGGCTTATTGCCTGTCAATGAAACTGTTAGACTATCTTTAGAAAGAAAATTTTAACTACAAGAGAGAAATGATCAGTCGATGCCTTCATTAGCTGCTAGTACCTGGTGCGAGACTTGGTTCTGAAGCATGTCAGCAAAGGATCGGAGCTCAGCTTCCACAGTGAGAACCAAGAAGTCTCTGTGATGTCCAGAAGGGGCTATTCACAGGCGAGGTCAGGCCTCCACGGTGAGCTGCTCTGGAGAAGAGGCCAAAGAAGGTCTCATTCTTCAGAACCAAAGGTACAGTCAGCCTGGACATCGAGGAGGTAAGGAGAGAGGTGGGTGCACTGCTTGCTTGGGTCTGCCCCAAACATCCCTTGCACTGAACCAAAGACAGTGATGCCCCACACTCAGCCAGTGAGCTGGGGTGGTCTGCGAGATGCAGGGGACAGGGCCAAGGCTGTGGCCCAAGGCTGTGTCCCAAGGGCAATCTAACACTCCATCTGCCCTTGCACCTCCTGGGTTGCAGAAGGGTGACCACCGTGAGGATGTAGCCCTTGCCCAGAAAGGGCCGTTTGCCTTGCAACCCAGAATTTGGGTCACATGTTGCCTCTGAGCCCCAGATTCCTCCTTAGTTAAAAATAAGAGGCCAGGAGAGGAGGTGGTAAAAGATGATAAATAAAGGGAAAGGTTGGACCATCTGTTCTACCTGTCCTAGCAAACTGTATCACTTGGTGCCCAAACATAGAGGAGGACCATTCCAGCTAATTGGTGAAGCCAGGAGAGTGCTGGGGTCGCTGCACTGGGCAGCCCCCCATGATTTAATAGGTCTGGGCCATGATGGGCAACCGGCTGCAAACCTCCCCAAACCAGAAACCAGAGGGTATCATGCCCGGCAGGGAAACACGCCACCACTGTGAAGTCATCTTGCTAAAAACAGCGAACTCAAATCTGGAAGAGCCTCAGACCCAAATACCAATTTACAGAAAATACAGAGAGCAGAGAAACAGGTTAGAAACTGCCACGGAGACGTAGTCAGCAAGATTCAGATCAAGGGGAACTCTTCATGACAAATATATCGCAAGGAAAACAACAAGACTCAGAGAGCCTATTTAAGAACAGATTAAAAACACTCGTCACTTTCAGTGTGTGGTGCCTATTTAGATGCTGATTCAAATGAAAATAATCACATATGAGTGCATGTGGTAGCTATTTTCACATATTGAATACATAAATATGAGTGTACATTAAATATCTAATATAAGAATACCCTAAATATTATATTAAATAGATAAGTGTTTGTATGTTTAATATAAATTGAGACCATTGGAACTGTAATGACACCATGTGTTTTATATGTTTAATTAGGTATGAAATATATTTACACTTAGAAATGTGATTATTTGATTTGGGGTTTTTAGGTGTTAGAGTGATAGGTTACAATTTTTTCTTTTTTAATTAATTTTTATTGGCGTACAGTTGCTTTACATGTTGTGTTATTTTCTACTTACAGCAAATTGAACCAGCTATACATATCTATCTATATCTATATACATATATATGTATATCTCCCCTCTTTTTTTGGATTTGCTTCCCATTGGTCACCACAGAGCACTGAGTAGAGTTCCCTGAGCTATACAGTAGGTTCTCATTAGTATCATTAGTAATCTATTTCCACTCCAGTATTCTTGCCTGAAGAATCCCAGGGACAGAGGAGCCTGGCAGGCTCCAGCTCATGGGATCACAAGAGTTGGACCCGACTTGGCGCTATCCTTTTCTTTCTATGTCTCTATTTCTGTTTTGCAAATAAGATCACCTATACCATCTTTCTAGATTTTGTGTGTGTGCTCAGCTGCTCAGTCGTGGCCGATTCTCTGCAACCCCGTGGACTGTAACCCACCCGGCTCCTCCATCCATGGGATTCTCCAGGCAAGAATGCTGGAGTGGGTTACCATTTCCTACCTCAGGGGATCTTCCCGACCCAGGGATTGAGCCTGAGTCTCCTGAGTCTCCTGCATTGGCAAGCAAATTCTTTACCACTGAGCCACCTGGGAAGCCCCCGGATTCCACATATATGCATAAATATAGAATACTTATTCTTCTCTTTCTGACTTACTACATTCTGTATGGCAGTCTCTAGGTCCATCCACTTGGAAAGGGCTTTCTTTTCCAGAGCTGCATTCTGAAGTATTTCCAGATGAAAAAATATGATGTATGGGGTTTGCTTTAAGGTAAATAGAGAGGAAAACCAAGTGGGGACAAGAGGTGAAATGACTGATCATGAGCCAGGTGATGGACACATGAGCTCACTGCACCATCCTCTCCATTTTTTGGTAAATGCTTTATATTTTCCATCCTGAGAAATTAAAGCTAAATAACCCCCATAAGAAAAAAAATTTAGAAAGGTTCTTTTTCCATTTTTTATTGGAAACACAGAGAAACAAAATTTACTGCCTTAGCCATTTTTAAGGTGCACCATTCTGTAGCATTAAGCATACTCACACTGTTATGCAACCATCACCAGAATCCTCATCTTGCAAAACTGGAACTCTGTCCCCATCAAACAATTCCCCATTTCTCCCTCCTCACAGCCCCTGGACAGTTCAGTTCAGTTCAGTTATGCAGTCGTGTCTGACTCTTTGCCACCCCATGGACTGCAGTACATCAGGCCTCCCTGTCCATCACCAACTCCCAGAGCTTGCTCAAACTCATGTCCATCGAGTTGGTGATGCCATCCAACCATCTCATCCTCTGTCGTCCCCTTCTCTTCCTGCCTTCAATCTTTCCCAGCATCAGGGTCTTTTCAAATGAGTCAGTTCTTCACATCAGGTGGCCAAAGTATTGGAGTTTCAGCTCTCACAGTTTCAACTCACATTCAAACATGACTACTGGGAAAACCATAGCCTTGACTAGATGGACCTTTGTTGGCAAAGTAATGTCTCTGCTTTTTAACATGCTGTCTAGGTTGGTCATAACTTTGCTTCCAAAGAGTAAGCATCTTTTAATTTCATGGCTGCAGTCACCATCTGCAGTGATTTTGGAGCCCAAAAAAATAAAGTCAACCACTGTTTCCCCATCTATTTGCCATGAAGCGATGGGACCAGATGCCATGCTCTTCGTTTTCTGAATGTTGAGCTTTAAGCCAACTTTTTCACCCTCCTCTTCCACTTTCATCAAGAGGCTCTTTAGTTCTTCTTCACTTTCTGCCATAAGGGTGGTGTTATCTGCATATCTGAGGTTATTGATATTTCCCAGCAATCTTGATTCCAGCTTGTGCTTCATCCAGCCCAGCATTTCTCATGATATACTCTGCATATAAGTTAAATAAGCAGGGTGACAATATACAGGCTTGATGTACTCCTCTTCCTGTTTGGAACCAGTCTGTTGTTCACTAGCTTTGTTCGTAGTGATGCTTTCTAAGGGCCACTTGACTTTGCATTCCAGGGTGTCTGGCTCTAGGTGAGTGATCACACCATCATGGTTTTATCTGGGTCATGAAGATCTTCTTTGTAAAACTCTTCTGTGTATTCTTGCCACCTCTTCTTCATATCTTCTGCTTCTGTTAGGTCCATACCATTTCTGTCCTTTATTGTGCCCATCTTTGCATGATGTTCCCTTGGTATCTCTAATTTTCTTGAAGAGATCTCTAGTCTGCCCCATTCTATAGTTTTCCTCTATTTCTTTGCATTGATTGCTAAGGAAGACTTTCTCATCTCTCCTTGCTATTCTTTAGAACTCTGCATTCAGATAGATTTATCTTTCCTTTTCTCCTTTGCTTTATCTTCTCTTCTTTTCTCAGCTATATGTAAGGCCTCCTCAGACAACAATTTTGCCTTTTTGCATTCCTTTTTTTCGGGGATTGTCTTGATCACTGCCTCCTATACAATGTCACAAATCTCTGTCCATAGTGTTTCAGACTCTCTATCAGATCTAATCCCTTGAATCTATTTGTCAATCCAATGTATAATCGTAAGGGATTTTATTTAGGTCATACCTGAATGGTCTAAGATCATGGCATCTGGTCCCATCACTTCATGGGAAATAGATGGGGAAACGGTGGAAACAGTGTCAAACTTTATTTTGGGGACCTCATGGTGATTGCAGCCATGAAATTAAAAGACGCTTACTCTTTGGAAGGAAAGTTATGACCAACCTAGATAGCATATTGAAAAGCAGAGACATTACTTTGCCAACAAAGGTCCGTCTAGTCAAGGCTATGCTTTTTCCTGTAGTCATGTATGGATGTGAGAGTTGGACTGTGAAGAAGGCTGAGCACCGAAGAACTGATGCTTTTGAACTGTGGTGTTGGAGAAGTCCCTTGGACTGCAAGGAGATCCAACCAGTCCATCCTAAAGGAGATCAGTCCTGGCTGTTCACTGGAAGGACTGATGTTGAAGCTGAAACTCCAGTACTTTGGCCACCTCATGTGAAGAGTTGACTCACTGGAAAAGACCCTGATGCTGGGAGGGATTTGGGGCAGGAGGAGAAGGGGATAATGGAGGATGAGATGGCTGGATGGCATCACCGACTCGATGGACATGAGTTTGGGTAAACTCCGGGAGTTGGTGATGGACAGGGAGGCCTGGCATGCTGTGATTCATGGGGTCGCAAAGAGTTGGACACGACTGAGCAACTGAACTGAATGGTCTAGTGGTTTTCCCTACTTTCTTCAATTTAAGTCTGAATTTGTCAATAAGGAGATCATGATTTGAGCCATAGTCAGTTCCCAGTCTTGTTTAGCTGATTGTATAGAGCTTCTCCATCTTCAGCTGCTAAGAATATAATCAATCTGGTTTCAGTATTGACCATCTGGTGATGTCCATGTGTAGAGTCTTCTCTTGTGTTGTTGGAAGAGGGTGTTTGCTATGACCAGTGCGTTCTCTTGGCAAAACTCTGTTAGCCTTTGCCCTGCTTCATTTTGTATTCCAAGGCCAAACTTGCCTGTTACTCCTGGTATCTCTTGACTTCCTACTTTTGCATTCCAGTCCCCTATGATGAAAAGGGCATCTTTTGTTTTTACTGTTAGATCTAGAAGGCCCTGGACACCTCACATAGCCCCTGGACACCACCATTCTATTTTCTGTCTCTATGAATTTGACACCTTTGGTATCTCATAGGAGTGGAATCATACAGCATTTGTCCATTTGTAACTGACTTATTTCACATAGCAGAGGAGCCTAGCGGGCTACCGTCCATGGGATCGCACAGAGTCAGACACAACTTAATGAGTCAACAACAATGTCCTCAAGCTTCGTTCATGTTGCAGCATGAGTCAGGATTTCCTTCCTCTTTAAGCTAATATTCCATTGCACGTATAGAGCACATTGTGTTTATCCATTCATCCATCAGTGGTCACCTGGGTGGCTTCCACGATTTGACTATTGTGAATAATGCTGTGATGAACATGGCTGTATAAATATCCTTTTAAGTTTCTCTAAGAAGATAATTAAGGCAGCCGTTCTTTCCACATCAGAAGTGGGAACTCATGGCCTGACATTCCTGCAACATTCAAAATAAGACACATTAGGGGATTTCCGTGGAGGTCCAGTGGTTAAAACTCCATGCTTCCAGTGCAAGGGACACCAGTTCAGTCCCTAATCAGAGAACTAATTAAGGATCCGTCTGCCATGTGGCATGATCAAATTTTTTTAAATAAATAAGTGAAAATTGCTGGGCACCTGCTAAATGCCAGGCGCCATGTAGAGTCTATGGATCTCCCAGTGAGCAAGACAGATACACATTTGGCTGAGTGGAGATGCCTGTCCCATGGGGCCTGTCAGGGCAAGGGGCCTCAAGGGCATGGGGACAGGGCATTGCAGGTCAGGCCTGTGCTTTAGGGAGCTCTAGCAGGGTGTCAGGCTGAAAGGGAGTAAGTTTACCAGCCAAGCAAAGGGCAACAGCAGAGCCATCCCACACACCCCCATCAATGTCACTGTCCTGCCCCATCCAGGATGTGGCCCCTCATCCCTTCCCTCCATCCCTCCCTGCTAACACCGGACTCAGGCAGCCCTGCCTGTCAGGCCAGCCAGCCCAGCAAGACTCAAGGGGTCACCTCTGCTTTTAAAGTGAAAGCGTTAGTCGCTCAGTTGTGCCCAACTCTGCAGCTCCATGGACTGCAGCCCTCCAGGCTCCTCTGTCCATGGGATTCTCCAGGCAAGAACACTGGAGTAGGTTGCCATGCCCTTCTCCGGGGGATCTTCCGGACCCAGGGATGGAATTAGGGTCACCCACATTACAGGTGGCTTCTTTGCCACCTGAGCCACCAGGGAAGCCCTTACAGGAGAGGGCCTGCCATACAGACAAGCTTTTGGAGAGAAGTGGAATGCCTTTCTTTTCTCTTTCCTAATTGGTGTCCAGAAGAGGAGGGTGGTTCTTGAAGTGATGATGGCTTCTTTTCAGAACCTAAGAAAGCTGGGCCCATGCATTCTCTCACTGTGACCCCACAGGTGCCAAGGCTTGAGGAACCATCAGGGAGACAGAGGTGGGCACACCCTGATTTCTGTTCTCAAGGGGTTCTCAGTCTAATTGGAGACCCAGACACACACCCAATTGAAAGTGCTGTGATAGGAGAAGTACAGGCACAAAGAGGGCCCCAAGCCCACTGCAAGGGGACACCTGGGCTGGAAGGCACGCTGGGGCTGACTCTGGAGTGCAGGGAAGCAGTGTGCCTCTTGGGGCTCAGAGGGGAGGGTGGCCGTGGCTCAGGGTGAAGTGGGGCTCCAGAAAAGAGGCTGAGCGGTGGGCAGGGCCAGGGAATGAAGAGCCTGCAGGCAAATGGTCTGGATTTTACCCCAAGGCATTAGGGAGCCATCAAAGACTGTTCAGTAAGAGAGAGAGAGCTGAGCACGTATGCCCTCGAAAGTTCTATCACTCCGGCTGCTGTGGCCAAGACGGGAAGTAGAAGTGGGGCAGGGTGGAAGATGGCAGATAGGATGGAGGGTTCCACAGCATCACAGAGGGTCTCCAGCGCCTTCCTGGGAGCCTGCCTACAGGGCAAACCCTCTCCTCGCCACCCTCAGCACTGGTAAACTCCAGAAATGACTAAGGCCACTTCTTTGGCCTCTACCCCAGTCCCCTGCCAAGGCATTCAGGAAGACATGGCTAAAAACGCAGAGCTGCAAAGAGTCCACATGGACCTGAATGGGTAGGAACTTGGGATGAGATCAGAGAGGCTCGCTGGCACATCTGGCATTTGCAAAGCCTTGGGGTCATCGCTTCTCTGGGCTTCGGTTTCCTCGCCTATGAAATGGAGATAATGCATGTGCTTCCCCTTCAGGGAGGCAGAGACAATCATGAGAAAATAAAATCCAGTGCTACCATGGTGCTCACTCAACAAAGGTCAGTTACTGATCATCAGTAGCAGTATTACTAAGACACATGTCCTCTCAACCCCTCCACCGCAAGCAGCTTGGTTCAAGTGTTCCTGGTCTTCGCTACCTGCTTTTTTGTGACTCTGCCCTGAACAGTCCCCTCCCTGATTCTCAAGCCAGTGAAATCCTGCCTGTGCCTCAAAGCCCAGCTCAAAGGTCACCTCCTCTGCAAAGCCTGCCAGGATTCCCCCTCCCCTCAACACAGAGACTCTCACACCCACAGCCTTCAAGGCTCACCAGTTCCCAGTTTCCCATGAGGTAAGAAGCTTGTGTCACCCTGTCACGTCTCCCTTTGGTCTTTGAGGGCTGAGATTCCAGCATAGGGGCTGGCATGGAGCAGAAGTTCAGTACATGTGGGATGGCTGTGTGGACAGATGGACAGAAGAATGGGTGAAATGAGCTCTCTGCATCAGTCAGAACTAGTTGCAAGTACAGAAACCCAACTCAAACTACTGTAAACCAGAAGGCAGAGACTGCTTCAGGCAAAGCTGGATCCAGGTGTTCAGACAATGGCCTCTCTTTCTTTTTCTCTGTCTCTCTTCATCTCTCAGCACTATTCTGTATTATGTTGGCTTCCTCTTTTCCCAGGCTGTCCACTGATGGTTGACCATATATCTTATACCCTACCAACCTTGACCACCAGCAGGAAAGAGTTGCACATTCCCCTTTATCTGAGCCCACGTCTCAGGATTATGTCTCGTTGGCCTGCCTTGGGTCACATGATGACACCCTCCAAGCACTCTGGCCAGGAGGATGGCCAGGCCAGGATCGCAGGCCCATCCCCAACAGAGGATGAGGAAACCACTGAAACCAGGAAACTGAGGGTGAGGCTGGGGTGCTGGGCAGGTAAAAACAGCCACATCGCATGTTCCCAGCCCCAGCCCCAGTAGTGGATCTGCAGGCCAGGTCTGGCTCTGCCCAAAGTGGAAAGAGTAGACAAGAGGGCCCTCCTCAGAGAACTCAGCCCCAAAGAGGAAACGGATGGGTAAACATATCGCTAGAAGCCTCGTTGTCCGGCCATAGGAGCCAAGCAGATGGCCTGGAGGTGACCACGGAGGAAGCCTCCTGGGTGGTGAGGAGGGGCGTCCCCAGGAGAAGCTGAGAAGGGTCATCACACCCACCGTGGCCAGGCGCCCCAGATCCTCCTCCCACGGGCTCATCTGCCGCCACCACCCCCGCCAGGCCGCACCCAGACCGGGCATGATGAGGCCCACGGGTCTCCAGCCCCCACTGGCTCTGATCCGGAGGGTGGTTTCCCCCAACGCACGAGAGAAGGGCACCGCACCCCGCAGTGTGCACTCAAGGCAAGAAGAACGGGAGTCCTTTAGATGGCAATCAATTCAAAGCTGTCACCTCCTCTTCTGTCCTCCTAGGAACCACGACAGTAATAATAACAACATGCACACCACACCCCGTGCAGCCCCGGGAAGCGGCTGCACACCACGTTATCACCATTTCCAGACAAGGACTCGAGGGCCAGGGAAGGACGTCCCCTGCCCAGTGTCGCACAGTAAGCGCCGAGCTGGGACTGGAGCCTGGGTCTGGGTGACCCCGGAGCTGTTTTCAGTGCTTCGCTGCTGCCTTTCACTCCAGCCCACTGTCTCCATAGTCAGATGCCCATCACCACTGCCTGGAGAGCCGCATGTAAAGCCTTACCCCTGGACCCTTCTTTGGATGCTCTGCACCAAGGTCTCAGGACAGAAGGAGCCCAGGAATCTGGGCTCATTTCACCAGTCTCCAGGTAGACTCTGATACAGCCAGACTAGCAGGAGCCTGGGAAAACCATTCAGCTTCCAGAATATCCCCATCAAAAGGGTGAGGAGCCAGGTAGAGACAGTCCCCAAGGGCCCCACTGGGGAAGGGACCTCAGTGACCAACACCCGCCTTGGTCTTCCTTCCCCCTCCTTGTGGCCCCACATATTCTAATTTTTTAACTTAAATGTTCAGAGCCCTCGCCCCTGTTCAAGCACAAATGTGTAGTTTCCACCAGGATTTCGGGGGCATGGGGGAAGTTCTCAAGCCAACACTTTCTGTGTGTTCCAATCTTCTCATGAAGAAAAGGCCCTTGACCCTCAAGATAGATTTTTTTCCCTACCGCCTGAATTGCATTTGTGAAGGGGTCATTGATTCACTTCCCCATTTTTTACTAATCAAAGACAAACCATAGCCAGCCAGGCCTCTGATCTGGGGGACGTGGCCACTCTGAGATGACCCCATCCTCACCTGGACCACAGACACCCAGCGTTTCTGAGGGGATCCCAGGAGCTTCATTCCTACTGGACCTTCTCAAGAATCCAGAACTCTCCTCAGAAGTCCGGGAGCCTGAGGTGCCAGTTAGGGGGCCTGGGTTCCAGGCAGAGGGGACAGAGTAGGCTGAGAACAATCTGCTAAGATTACCTTGGAAGCAAAACACCCAGGTGCTGTGAACAGTAAGGCAGGGCTTCCTACCAGTCCTTGTAGATGTGACCAGAGCCCAGGAGCGTGTCCCCAGGGTCTCTTGGCCACAGGGCCAGAGCCAAGCAAACCAGAGCAGTGACCCAGTCAGAGCTCATTTTCAACACCAGAGCCCCAAACACACACACACACACACACCCCACCCCCATGCAACTAGCTGGGCCTGTGGTCCCACAACATCTGGCCTGAATCCTTCCCTGCTTCTGCCCCATCTGGGATGGAAGGGAGGGTCTGAAAATGACTTCCCCTATTTCCCAGGGCTGGTCCCTGACAGTTGGGAGAGTCGGAGGAGAAGGCTCCTTTTGGATCTCACACAGAAGCAGCTCATTCAGCAGACATTTGCCAAAGTCTCAGTTTCCCCTCCCAGTAACAGGGATGCTGGGCCTCCTCCGCTCCCAGCCCGCAATTCTGCCTTCTCCCCGCCTGACTCCTGGAACAGCTGGAGGATGGCAGCAGACCGGCTCCCGCTGCAACCCTGCCCTGGAACAAGCCAGGACCTGGAAACAGGGGCCCCTGGGCTGGGTCCAGGCTCTGCCACTGACCCCTTAGGCCGGACATCCTGCCTGAGAAACAGTCATCCATCCATCTGAGATCAAACGAATACTCCTCCCCGTGATTCCAGGTCCTTCAGAGGCCCCTACTCGACTCACCACCTCTCACACTGGCCTCAGCCCGAGACCCCTCTAATAAGCCTGATAGCTCTCCCTCATGCTGTTCCCTCCGACTGGAACACCTTCACCTGATCTGGCCAGCCACGGCCCGGTCTTAATAACCCCGTCCAGTATCTTGGGCCTTTTTCTGGCCCCTGGGCCACCCTCCCTACGATTCAGATGGGGACATCATTACGTGTTATTGATGCGATTCAGGTGGGGTCCTCACTATGTGATCCCCCCTCTCGTGCGCACTCTAACCCCAAAGCACCAGACACATAGTTGACGACGTTTGGCCAACGGAGACTGGAAAGGTTTCTGTGAGATCACGGGTTTTAAAGCGCGGGCTCGGACGCCGCTGGGACTGGTGTCAGGGAGAGGAGGGTGGGTGCTCAAGGTTGGGGGCGGGCGCCCGGCTCCGCCCCTTAAAGGGCTCCTGGGGCAATGCGAGCGAGTTATCCAGAGGTCTTCAGCGTCCTGAGGGTTAACTCAAAGGGTCTTCCACGAGTGTGACCTCCACCCAGGAGAGGAGCCTGCGCTCCCGCGCCGACAATGAGCTCCGCAGGTGCGCGGGTGCCCCGCGGCTCGGCGCACGTCTGCGCCGGCGGCGGCGCGCCCGGGGCGATGGGGATGAACTACAATTCCCATGATGCCGCACTCCGTGCTGTGCCCGGGCGGAGCGAGCGCCGGCAGCACCGCCCCTCACGGCCTTCTGGGGACTGTAGTTCTCCCCAGAGGGGCGCGGCCTGGGCCCTGAGGCGTCTAGGCGGTCTCTTAAGGGAAATCCGGAGCCTCAGCTGCGGGCTGGTAGGGAGGGGCTGAGGACGCTGACGGCCCGGCTGGGGCTCCCTCCACTCCAGTAGCTGTGTCTCCCAGCTTCATTTCTTCGTCTTCATCATCGTCGTCACCACCATCAGCTACAGCAGCATCACAAACTTCTCTGTTTCGTGAGCAGCTACTTTGTGCCAGGCCCTGGGCTAGTCTCTTGGAAGACAGGGATGAAGACAGACATGGTCCCCCGCCGTTGCTGGCACACAGTCCAGGCAGGGAGACAGACTTGGGAGATTTAACCGCACAAATACTTAATTACTTTTGCTGGGTCTGCAGGAGTACAGCATGCGGCTCTAAGACAGGGAAGGAGCCTGTGGTTATTTCTGAGCTAAGGACAGACATAGAGTGTAGACAAATGGACTGGAATCTCTGAAATTCAAAGAGTGAATTTGAGGGGTGCAGTGGGAAAATCCAGAACCCTTCCTGTGCAAATCTCTTCATTCTCCCCCAAAAGAAATTTGTCCAGAGAGGTTCGGGGACTTGCCAGAAGTCACACAGCAAGTCAGAGGAAGCTGGTACAAGGAGGCAGCCCAGGAGGTTAAACTGCCCAGGGACTGGGCCTGAGTCTTCTGTCTTCTAGATGTACCACCATTCTTTCTCACACACACACGTGAACACACACACACCCCTCTCACCCTGCCCTGCACACAGTGGTATAAGGAAGAGTTCCAGGGGCAAAGACGCCTCATGCCCAGTGTCTCCCTCATTGTGGCAGAGCCCAGCCCTTCACCTCCTTGCAAAAGTCTTCTCCCTGAGCTGTCTCCCCATCACTGTAAAGGGGGCACAAAACACCCTCCTCGTGGGGTAGTTCTAGCAGAAAAACCAAAGATGATGGACCTGAAACCAGAGTTTTACAAGCAGGAGAGGTGTCGGTGTGAGTCACTTTCTGTTCTGTGTCCCAGTGCAATACTGTGGGACGACTAGGAGCCATCTGTGGACAGCCATTGGGTGCCAACCAGGAGACAGCTGCCAGTGCGGGAGGTGGGCAAAGGAGAGAGCTGGGAGTTGGAGGCCCTGCTCTGAGGAGTTCAAGTTTAATCTGAGCCCTGAGGACTCCCCCCTTCAAGTCCCCCAAGCGAGGGTGGCATGTGTCTCCATCAGCAACATCGCAGGCGCTCAGCTTACACGGCAAAGCTTCAGTGCAAGTATGGCCACGTCACCCCTCCTGAAAAGTCAGCCGCGGCTCCCTGTGGCCCTCAGGTGAAGTCCACAGTCTGTTGTCTGACCCCTGCCCACTCCTTACCCCAGAATTCACCAAACCCTTCTCTTCTAGGGAGGGAGGGCCTTTGGCCAAAGCTATGGGTTGGCAACCCGGAGAGTATTCCAGTCCCTCTCTCTTTCTTTTTCCTACTGTAGAGATGAGCAAAATTGTAAAACTCCATTTTCCCCAGCCTCTCTTGCAATCTGAGGCTTCCAGGTAACCCAGTTCTAGCTAATGAGAGGGAACAGAAGTCCCTGGGGGGCAACTCCTTTCCGAATAAGGAGATGGAGTCTGGCAAGGAAAAAGCCTTTCACCCTTTGCTCTTTGGCTTTTAGCTCTTTCTTCTTCTTCCTGCCTGGAATACAGACATGAGGCCCAGAGGTTCAGCAGCCATATTGTGTCCATGAGGCAGCAATGTGCATTTTCAAGGTCTCCCTGCTGAGGATAGTGAGAAGGAAGATAGAAAGAGCCAGGTACCTGGTGGCATCTATAAACCTCTATACCAACCTCTGATTTCTCACCACCCCCACCCCCACTCCCCAGTTTGTTGTTGTCCAAGTCAGAATCCCCATATGTTTAAGCTGCTATAGTATAGTTTATTTATTTGATGTGAACACAACGCTGATGATACATAACCCTGCCTGAATGTCCCGTTGTTGCTCTCCTTGGGGTTCACTGTGCTACAGCCTCTGTCCTGGCCTCTTTTGGTGCTTTGACTACACTGAGTTCATTTCTGCCCCAGGGCCTTTGCACTGCCCATATCCACTACTGACTGGCTCCTTCCATCATCCAGGCCTCAGCTGAAATGTAACCTCCTCCAAAAGGCCCTCCCTGGTCACTACACCATCTGGGGGAGTCTCCCTAGAGCCTCCCCTCTACCATTATGACCTTGCTTAATTTTACCACCATTCCTTATTGCTAGCTGATAGTTTCTCTCTAAATTTATTCCTTCATTTGCTTATTATACAGAACGTGAACTTTGTGGGAGGGAGGTTGTCAGCATTTATGGCTGAATTATTCACCTCTGTATCCCCAGTGCAAGTCACATAGTAGGCACTCACTAAGGGTTTGTTGGATTAATTAATTGACATGTTAGTTAGTGCTGCTGCCCTGCCTGACATGTGCTCTCTCTCTGCCTCTTTGCTTGGGAACTGGAAATGCCCACTCTTTCTTTGAGCCACGCCTCCTAGGAAAGCCTTCTTGCTGCTCCTGTATTGGGGCTGGGCCAGGTCTGGTTCCCACACTCAGGACTTTGCATGTCTCTCCTCCTCTGCCCTTTCACAGTCATGATCACAGGGCAGTCGATGTCTTCATCTGTTAGATGTCATCTCCCCCTCCAGGACGTAAACGCTAAGAGGACTGTCTTCTTTGTTCCTCATTCCATGGCCAGTGCCTGGCACAGGTAGAAGTGTTTGGGGTTGTTTTTCGCTTTGTTTTTTAATTTGTTTACTTTTGGCTGCACTGGGTCCTTGTTGCTGCGTGCAGTCTTTCTCTGGTTGTGAGCAGGGGCTCCTCTCTAAACGGCAGTGCACGGGCTTCTCACTGCAGTGGCGTCTCTTGTTACAGATCACAGGCGCCAGGGCCCGCGGGCTCCAGCAGTTGTGGCTCACGGGCTTAGTTGCTCCACGGCGGCGTGTGGGGTCATCCCAGATCCGGGATCAAACCCGTGTCCCCTGCATTGGCGGGCGGATTCTTCACCACTGGACCACCAGGGAAGTCCCAGAAGTGTTTGTGGAATGAATGAATGACAGGAACTACTTGCTGACTGTGTGCCAAGCCCTGGGGAAGGGGCTGTTTCGATGACTTGATCACTGCCCCAGCCTGGAAGATCTCAGTCTTGAGGGCAGGGACCACTCAAGTACCATCTCCCCCGCCCCACCTGCTACAGGAAAAACGAAATCAAAGCCGCGCAGCCGGTTCAGATCTGCCCTGCTCTGAACAAAGGGCCAGCCGGGGCTTCTGCCCAGACAGGCGCCAGCACCAGCAACACGAGCAAAACTAGGCTGCCTGCGCAACCCCAGGGGCTCCAGGCTACTGCTCTGCAAGAGTGCGCCCCTTCCCTTCACCACATCCTTCTCAACCTTTCCCCCACATAACAGCACAAACCTCAGCCCTCGCGTGGAATTTTTCGTCTTCTAAGCGCTTTATAAACATTAGCTCATTAGCCGAGCGGCCCCTTGACACCAGGAGGGTGCTCCCTGGGTGTCTTCTGAGTCATAGTGCTGGAGTTTACCGACAAAAACAAGTTTTTCCCATGGAGCGAGTGCTGCGCCACGGCCAAGAGCACTATGTCTCAGAAAAAAGGAAGAAGGAGGAGAGAGACACTGCCTCTGGTGAGCACAGGCAAGCGCTGGGCCTGGTGTCAGCATCAAGAGAGCTGAGGGGTGCCAGGCTCGGGGTGATGCCACCCAGCTTTGGTCCCCTGCCCAGAGCCCAGGACCCCCACGCGAGAGGAGCTGCTGGAGCATTGCCCCGGCACCCTGGCACCTCTTCCTGATCCACATCTGCCTCCCCACCACTGGGGAGCTCCCCACCCCCCCAGCCACACACAACCCACCCACGGTGAGTGGAGGACCACCACCCCCGAATCTCAAAAGAGGTGGCATCAGCCATTGGTGCAGAGGGCAGCTGCTTTGGGACTGGGTGACCCGGGTTCAATCCCAAATTGGCACCCACAAGTGCGGGGGCCGCGGGCAAGGGGCTGAGAGTCTGTCTTCCCCTCTGCAGGGCAGGGCCAGGCTGGCACCACCTCTCTCAGGGGTGGTCCTGAGCCCTCAGTGGAAGACGAGTGAGAAGCACCTGGCACTTGGGGGGTCCACACTGTTCTCAGCGAAGGGGCAGCTCCCTCCCTCCCTGGTTGCAGGGCGTGGCATAGGTAGGGCACAGGTCTCTGTGGAGGGACCTCAGCCCTGGGCGTCCCTGAAGCCCATCGCGGAAGTAGGCTCTCTCTCCCAGGGAGGGCCTCAGCGACCCCCGCCTGCATAGCCTGCACAGCTCATCCACGGAGGAGGCACTGAGTGCAGGCCCAACTGAGAGCCCGGAGAATACCACCTAAACCGCTGCAGAAGCTAGACTGGCTCAGGGTAAAAGCCCGGCGATACTGCTTTCTAGAACCCCCTCCCCTTTTCCCAACAACTATTGGCTGAGCCCCTACTGTGTGCCAGGCACCACATTGGGCAGAGGATCCTATTTTCAAGGACAGCAAGAGAAAGCTAAGGGTCTCTCCTGTGCACACACCAGCTGCTTGCTACTTCCTCCTGCCTTGAAAAGCTCCAAATGTATGTGGCTCCCCCAAACCTGGGCTCTTTGAGGACAGATAATCTGTTGAGCGGGTAAGAACACTGCTGACCAACTGGGTGTCCATTTCACCCCCATCTCCCCTCCTAGCGGAACCTTGGTTTTGAGTGAGCAAGTATGCTCATATGAAATATTCACCTCCAAGACCCCATTGCAGCTAGCTGGGCTGGTTGACCCAATTCTGGCCAATGAAATGGAATTAGGAGTCTCCTGCTGGGAACACCCAGGAAATCAGTTGTTTTTCTGATAAAAAAGAGGAATTCTTTTGAAAAGGACTTTTGTCCTTTTCCCTTCACTTTTCCCCAATCTTCACCCTAATTTTCCTGCCTGGAATGCTGTCATGATACCTGGAGTTAAAGCAGCCATTTTGTGCCATAAGGATGAACAGCACATCTTAGAGATAGTGGAGCAGGAAGCCAGAACATCTTGAGATTGCCCAGCTATGACCACCTCTTCTTGGACTGTCTGGGTTCTGTGTGTAAGCTATCTTGGTTGGGTTTCTATAACTTGCAGATAACTGTAACTCCTGCCTCATCACCAGGCTACCTCAGAGACCCTCACAATGCCCACTAGAAGGAGCAACACAGAGCGGCTGCTTAGTACACATGAGTGAACGACAGAGTGGATGAATGGGTGGGGGCAGACCAGCCCTGAGACTGCAGGACCTGAGCCACAAACTCAACCCAAAGGGAAGCACAGCAGACAGTCCCGTCAGTTAGGGGACCTGCACTCCCAGCCAGTCTTCCTCGGGCCATGCTGTGTGACCTTGAGCAAGTTTCTTCCCTTCTCTGAGCCTGCTTTCCTATCTGAAAAATTCATATGAGCCTTTGATGGGTTTGCCAGGGGAGCAACTAGATTCACAGGCAGTGGCCACTGTGGTGGTTCTTTCTTTTCTTTCTGGTGAGGGTGGAAGGGTGCTCCCACTACCATCAGGCCAAATTCCACAGTAGGGACAATAAAGGAAGGAACTGCTGGGTTTGGCTGTTATCTGGGAAGCGCTGGCCTTGAAAGAGCTTGTCCCCTGTGCCAGACACCACCGGCTGTATGTCGTCTCCCTGAGTCTTCACCCCACCCAGCTACCTGGGTGCTGTTACTATCCCAACTTAACAAATGAGGAAACTGAGGCTCATGAGTTTAAAAGTTGGGCCTACTTTACAAGGTGAGCATTTGGTGGAACAAGGACTTGTGAGCCAAAGGGACGAGGCCAGACACAACTGTGATCCCGTGATGGGGACAGACAGCCAGAACCTACAAGAAGTGACATCGGTTTCCCCAAGGTCCCAGGGAAAAATTCAACAGGAAGTTCCCAGGACCCAATCCCAGGTCTTTCTGCCTCCAAAGTAGTTGCCTCCTTCCAGGAGGAGCTGGCCATGGAGGGTGAGAGAAGGATAGAAGGAGAGACCGACATCAGTATAAACCCAACCCACAGAATGGGCTTGCTCAGCAGAGATACTCAGAGCCACGGAGACAAACAAAAATGAATGCTTCTGATGGGGACATCAAGAAAGGCTTCCTGGAGGAAGTGGCATTAAAAGGGGACATTTTAAAGGGGTGGGAACAGGGACAGGACTGTAGTCCCAGCCTGAAGAGCCACGGGAGGGCAGGACCCTTGCTCCACTGTGCTCTCTGAGGGTGGGGGAGGCCAACAGTGGAGGCAGCCCGATCATGACTGTCTCCGCCATCAGACGATGTGCCCCCTCAGACTCTTCCTCGGAACTTAGCACAGGCTGGGGATCAGGGAGGGAGAGTGGATTGATGAGGTCTAGCTGGGTCCCGGAACATCTTGGGGTGAGCAGGGAATGAAGGCAGGAATTTTTGCCCAATCCCAGCATGGCATACAAGGTGGCATCCTCCCTGATGGGCTCTTACCTTTGCCTGCCTCTCTCACCTCTGACATCCCCCACCCCCACCCAAAAGTCCCCAGCTGCCCCTGGGCTGCAGGAAGTGCTGGCTGGCAGTGGAAGCCAGAGGCAAGTCTGGGGTCATTAGACTCACCACTCCAGAGAACCTGAATGATCTTACTCTCCCTCCATACATTTCTTCATATTTAACAAGCCCTCGTGTGGTCCTGAGGCACAGCCAGGTTTGAGAACCATTGACTTAACCTGCTCGAGTCTCAGTTTCCTTATCTGGAAAATGGGCCAATACACGTCCCACTCCCATAGCCTAGCTATAGAGACAGTGAGATGGTGGACAGGAATGTTTAGCAAAGGGGAAGAGCCCTGCAGGTAGGTGCTGGTGACTGGCCTTCCACACATTCGACTAGTACCCGACCACAGCAATGGTCCTGACCTCCGCCATAGCCCAGAAAGTGGCCCAGAATCTGTGCAAGAAGTGAAAGTGTTATTTTATTTGTGAAAAATTCATTGTGACCAAGTAGTTATTCAATACCTCCCAGGTCGTTTTTTAAAACGCAAATTTTATCAACAAAGAGAAGAGCCTAGTGCAGTAATTAGCAGAAAGCAGAAAAGTGAATAAAATTGAAAACCAAATCAGCCTCTTCTACCCACTCCCACACATCCCCAGCAGGAGTCAAATATTAATTAATTGCTTCTTCCACTTGGACCCCCTGTTTGCAGGATTCATTCATATTTGTTATAACAAACACTGCAGGAACCAACCAACAAAGCCCATCCATCCCTTCGGAGGAAGAGAGAGAACCCAGTCACCAGCAGGACAGACACCAGGGTGGGCTGGGCCTTGCAGAGTTCTCTCATACAACAAATGTACCCTAATTTCAGCCATTTGTATATGATACCAAGGAGTGGAGGTAGGGCGAGGTGTTTGATGACTTTTACCTGGAATACAAGTATTCACAGGTGTTTGGAGCTATCAAAAATTTTCATTCTTGAAAATAATAATCCCACAGAACATTTAAATAATAATCATGGTATGCAGGCACAGAGATCATTTCAACAAATTCCAAAGTCAAACACATTCTCCACACAGTGAAATAAAATCAAATTAATAGCTATAGAGGTTTCTTTTAATCGAACTTGGTGGAAATTTGAATACTTTTTTCCAAGTTAACTTGAGATAAACAAGGAATTTGAAAGGATATTACATCCTACTTTGATGTTTCATACTATTTGAACATTAAATACAATGAGAGTGTTGAACACTAAAACTTACAGGATGCAGCCAAAGCAATACTCAAAGGAAAATTCTTATCCATAAATATACCTAAAAGATATTCAGTCTAAGAAAGAGATTCTTTTAGCAGAAACTTGGCTTACCCGTCAAACAGCCCCCAATAAGAGGAAAAACTTCTATCTAGTTGCTTTTTCAAGGTTCCTTAAAGCTCCTACAAAAGACAGATCACAAATACACAGTTTTCTTTCCATTTCTAAACTTGAGATGTATGGTGATGAAATTCCAAGAACAGCATATATGCATCAGTATATACTGGGTTTACTATTTTTACAGATAAAGAAAACAAGCTAGAGAAAGTCTGTAATGCCTACACAGAACCCTCAACCCTGGTTCTATTCTCTTTACTGGCTTTTTTTACCAGAAGCCTCCAGATAAGCAGTAGACTGAGAGTATCAGTTCAGTTCAGTTCAGTTGCTAAGTCGTGTCCGACTCTTTGTGACCCCATGGACTGCAGCATGCCAGGCTTCCCTGTCCATTACCAACTCCCGGAGCTTACTCAAACTCATGTCCATCGACTCGGTGATGCCGTCCAACCATCTCATCCTCTGTCATCCCCTTCTCCTCCCACCTTCAATCTTTCCCAGCATCAGGGTATAAAAAGACCAAAATTCTAGACCCTGGCTCTTCCATTCATTAGCTGCCTGACCTTAATGAAATCACTGAACACTTATGTAATAGTCCGCTTTTGCCATAATGATGCTGTTTAACAAACAGCCTCAAACTCTCAGAAACTTCCTCAGTTCAATAGCTCAGGTGTGTCCAACTCTTTGTGACCCAATGGACTGCAGCACGCCAGGCCTTCCTGTCCATCACCAACTCCTGGAGCTTGCTCAAACTCATGTCCATCGAGTCAGTGATGCCATCCAACCATCTCATCTTCTGTCGTCCCCTTCTACTGCTGACTTCAATCTTTCCCAGCATCAGGGTCTTTTCCAATGAGTCAGTTCTTCACATCAGGTGGCCAAAGTATTGGAGCTTCAGCTTCAGCGTCAGTCCTTTCAGTGAATATTCAGGACTGATTTCCTTTAGGATTGACTGGTCTGATCTCCTTGCAGTTCAAGGGACTCTCAAGAGTCTTCTTCAACACCACAGTTCAGAAGCATCAATTCTTTGGCGTTCAGCTTTCTTTATAGTCCAACTCTCACATCCATACATGACTACTGGAAAAACTATAGCTTTGACTAGATGGATCTTTGTCGGCAAAGTAATGTCTCTGCTTTTTAATGTGCTGTCTAGGTTTGTCATAGCTTTTCTTCCAAGAAGCAAGTGTCTTTTAATTTCATGGCTGCAGTCACCATCTGCAGTGATTTTGGAGCCCAAGAAAAGAAAGTCTGTCACTGTTTCCATTGTTTCTCCATCTATTTGCCATGAAGTGATGGGACCAGATGCTATGATCTTAGTTTTTTGAACGCTGAGTTTTAAGCCAGCTTTTCAGTCTCCTCTTTCACTTTCATCAAGAGGTTCCTCAGTCCCTCTTCACTTTCTGCCATGAGAGTGGTGTCATCTGTATACATGAGGTTATTGTTATTTCTCCTGGAAATCTTGATTCCATCTGTGCTTCATCCAGCCTGGCATTTCACATGATATACTCTGCATATAAGTTAAATAAGCAGGGTGACAATATACAGCCCCCTTTCCCAATTTGGAAACAGCTCATTGTTCCATGTCCAGTTCTAACTGTTGCTTCTTGACCTGCATACAGGTTTTTCAGGAGGCAGGTAAGGTAGGCTGGTATTCTCATCTTTTTAAGAATTTTCCAGTTTGTTGTGATCGACACAGTCAAAGGCTTTGGTGTAGTCAATAAAGCAGAAGTAGATGTTTTTCTGGAACTCTCTTGCTTTTTCTATGATCCAATGGATGCCTACACAAACATTTATTCTCATTGGTCTGTAGGTTGACTGTAGTTGGCTGGACTCAACTAGGTAGTTCTGTTTCAGGCTGTGGATCCCTTGAATTCGGCTCCAGACTATGAGCTGGGCTCATGCATCCCATGAGTCTCCATATTCTTTTTGCGATCAGAATCCAAATGGGATATATTTTGTTGTGACAGATCACAAACATGCAAGATGTAGGGCAGTAGCAGGCACTATCTCCCAAGGCCTCTTCTTCAGAGGCATACCATCTCTTCTTCCCACAGTCCAAAGTAAGTCACGTGGCCAAGGCCACAGTCAATGGGTCAGGAAAAATGATTCTACCTCAAGAAGAAGGGGAGTGAAGAATTGCTGAACAGTAATCCAATCTCTTCTGCTTTCTTAGCTTCAACTTCCTTGTCTGTGAAAGGTAGTTGATGGAAATTCCTGGGTTTGATCTCTGGGTTGGGAAGAACCCCTGGTGGAAGGCATGGCAGCCTACTCCAGTATTCTTGCCTAGAGAATCCCCACGGACAGAGAGGAGCCTGGTGAGCTACTGTCCATAGGGTTGGAAAGAGTCGAACATGCCTGAGCAACCAAGCACAGCACAGAAAAGCTTGGGTCTCTTCATCCCATTGGGGATGATACGAGCTGCCTGACAATGGTGTGCGAAAGTCCTATGGTGTGAACCAGCAAGTGCAGGGCCTCATACGTACTCAGTTCTCAGTAAATGATGGTTCCCATCCCCTCTCCACGACTGTGAAATAAAAAACAAGCCGCCTTTATCAACACAGGGTCAAAACTAGTAACTAAATGTGGGGTGACAGGGCAAGTTGTATGAAGTGCCTTATAAATGTTAATTAGTCCAATGAGTCAAACATCCAGACTTTGGCAAATCTAAGATGTTGTCAAAGGTAAGACAGATAGAAATTTCAAGGGTGTTAGATTGAAGTTAGGAGATGGGCAGAGTGGGGAGTGGGTGCCTTAGAATAGATTAAACTCGGTGTTTGGTACTACAGGTGAGAAATCAAGCCATGGTTCCAAGGAATTCAATGGTGTCTGCTTCTATTACCTTGAAATTGCCTCATCTCCCTGAGTATATTGGATCCCCTGGAGAATAACTGTCCTTTCCCTCTCCCCAGTGCCCTGAAATGGCAGATACCACACACATATCTGTTAAAGAGTGCCTCAGTCTCTCCTTCCATGCGTCAGAGAATCAATGAACAAATCAGCAATGAATGACATTTGTTTTCTTTTTCATAATTTTATTTATTTCTTTTGGCTGTGCCGGGTCTTTTCTCTAGTTGCAGAGAGTGAGGGGCTGCTCATCGTGGCGGCTTCTCTTGTTGCGGAGTGCAGGCTCTAGGGCCGGGGGGCTTCCGGAGTTGCAGTTCCCAGGCTCTAGGGCACAGGCTCAATAATTGTGGCGCACGGGCTCAGCTGTTCCCAAGGCAGGCGGGATCTTCCTGGATGAGGTATCAAACTCACGTCTCCTGCAGGCAGATTCTTTACCATTGAGCCACCAGGGAAGCCCGACACTTGTTAATTAAAAAAAAAAAACAAAACAAAACAAAACTATGTTCACCACTAGGAAAGGACAAGATTGATTAAAACTCTTTCTTTTCTTTTCAAGAGGGATTTCCATGCTAGTTCAGTCGCTCAGTCGTGTCCAACTCTTTGCGACCCCATGGACTGCAGCACGCCAGGCCTCCCTGTCCATCACCAACTCCCAGAGCTTGCTCAAACTCATATCCATCGAGTCAGTGATGCCATCCAACCATCTCATCCTCTGTCATCCCCTTCTCCTCCCGCCTTCAATCTTTCCCAGCATCAGGGTCTTTTCCATCGAGTCAGTCCTTCACATCAGGTGGCCAAAATGGACATTTTAAAAGATTTTTGTCCACATCTGATCCATGCAAAGCTAAAACAATTGTTCACCAAGATCCTTTCACACAGACAATATTTATTCATGGAACAGATAGAAACTGGGCACCTATTATGTTAGGGACTAAACAAGGTGCCAAGTACAGAGAGTTGCTTGTGGGCTCTGCCCATGAGGGGCTTCCCTGTGGCTCAGTGGTAAAGAATCTGCTTGCCAATGCAGGAGACATGGGTTTGATACCTGATCCGAGAGGATCCCACATGCCACAGAGCAACTAAACCTGTGCACCACAACTATTGGGCCTGTGCTCTAGAGCCCGGGAGCCACAGCTACTGAGCCCAGCACCCTAGAGCCCGAGGGTACTAAGTAGGAGTCCAACTTTTTGAGACCGCATGGACCATAGCCCGCCAGGCTCCTCTGCCCATGGGATTCTCCAGGCCGGAATACTGGAGTGGGTTGCCATGCCCTCCTCCAGGGGATCTTCCCAACCCAGGGATCGAACCCACGTCTCTTTCGTTTCCTGCCAGGCAGGTTCTTTACCACTAGCGCCACCTGGGAAGCCCCCCTAGAGCCCATGCTCTGCAACAAAAGAAAGCCTCCTTTGCATCGCTCTGCAGTGAGAAGCCCCTGCACCGTGACTAGAGAAAAGTCCGCGCGGCAACCAAGACCCAGCACAGGCAATAAGTAAATAAATAATACAGAATTATTTTTTAAAAAAGAAATGAGTGGAACTCATGATGTCCTCACTGCCAAGGAGGAAAACCAGGCACTGAGGACAGATCCTGCCACGAGGAGACTACACGAAGGGCAGGTGAGGTGCTAGCCTCGCTGTCCGGAGAGGATCAGTAATGGGGCGAACAACCCTCCCAGCCCTGAGCGCTACAAACCGGTGAAATCAGGCCGCAAAGATGAACCAGCCCTGCACCAGAGGTTCACGAGTTCCCAAGGACAGTCACCAGCCTCTGCTCTCAGAGTCCTGGAGGCCACCTTCTTCCGGCCACCTGCATATCCAAGTGTCAAGGTTAAAAGAGCTGGCTCCGGAGGCACGCCAGTCTAGACTGCAGTCAATTCACCTCTCTGAGCCTCAGCCTCCTCCTCTGTAAAGTGGACAGGATAACAGAAGGATCTTAGTCATAGATTCTATCATGAGGATTCAACGAGATGAGTCACGTCAAGAGCTTGGCGGCGGCTAGTACCCAGTAAGCGTTCAATAAACAGGCTAGGAGGACTGGGAGCCACTCCCAAGGACATAAGGCAAAGACCCACTTTGCTACGTCCTGGGGTCAGTTCCGATGAAAGGGTCTGACCCTCCAGCGCTAACCATTCAGGTTCACTCTCCAACCTGTGTGTCTCTCCCCACTTCCTCCTTCTCGGCCAGATTATTCCCAGCCCCTTTGAGCTCACAGGCTGGGATCCTTCCCCCATTTCCACCCCTCTTGAAGCCAGAGTTGCCTTGAGCTTGTGTGTGTGGGGGTGTGGGTGTGGGTGTGGGTGTGTGTGTGTGATGGGGCAGGCGGTGTGGAGCCATGCGCTCCAGCCTCCCTTCCCATCACTCATTAGTGGAAGGACCCACACAGATACTTCTTGTTTCTATACCTCGGTCTCCTCATCTGTATGACAAAGGGAATGATGGGGCCGGGTCCCCAAGGGGCTGGGTGGGTTCGCTAAGGACGTGGATGCCGAGGGCCCTCCCCGGGTGCCCTTTCACCAGCACAAAGTCCAGAATTGACATCCTATTTAGCCCCATGTTTTTAAAAATTTCTAAATAAAAAGGAGCTCAGGAGATGAATTGAGGACAGATCATCACTACTCGCTGGGCTGTCTCTTTCGCACTCTTTCTTCACACACACACGCTTGAGAAGTGATTTTTTTGTTGTTGTTTGAGAAATGCTCTCAAAACAAAACCCAAAACTCTGCTCTGTTCCACGTAAGCAGCATTAAAAATTCACCAGTTGTGGGGAGCAGGAGGGACAGAAGCACAGCCTGAGCTCAGAACAGATTGCTGGAGAGTTTGGGCCTCTGAAGGAGGGACTTGGGCCTGGGGAAGACAAGGGATGGAGGGAGGGGGCCCGTGGAGGGGTGGGAGCTTGGGAGCTTGGGACCCTCTCTGCCCAGGGAGCCTTCGAGGCTGGTCAGTTCCCCCCACAAAGCCCTGTTTACTTCGTTAACACCCTCTTTGCAATCTTGTTTATTTATCTGCTTTCCTTTTGCTTGTTTCCCATCTGGTCTAGAATGTAAGTGAGGTCCTCGAGAGTGGGGTTATTGTGGTTCTAGGAGTTGATGCAGAGCCTGGCGCACAGTGGGAAAGAACAAAAATACGAAGTGAATAAAGGGGTAAACGGGTGAATGGACAGAAGAGCCAGGACGAGGCACAGCCAGTCATGACGGATGAGACAGTCTTTCTCTAGCTCGGATCAGGGCCTGATACCCACAGACCGGCAGCAGCCTGGAGGTGTGTGGCCTCTGAGTTTCAGTTCTCTGGGCCTCAGTTTCCTCAACTGTGAAATGGAGATTACTCTGCTACCTACCTCGTTAGACTATTTTGAAGATTATGGGGAAAAAAATCCATGTTAAACAGAGTTCTGCACCTGGCACAATGGTCTAGTTTTAATCTCTGAGTGGGGATATGGAGGAGGCAGGTGGCACACACACCAGCTCCCACCAGTCAAATGAAAACAAACAAACAAAAATTCTAAGATTCAGTTTCTAAGATCCAAGGAGCTTCTTACTCCTTAGAAACTCCCAGCTGAGGCCAGGGAGGGGACAAAGGTCTGTACTAAGTGAGTTACAAAAACAACTCTGAGCCAGGAACCGCTGAGGGCCCCCCCTCCACCCACCAGTACACACACACACACACACACAGGACCGTCCGGGATTAACTCTACCCTGCCCAGCATGTTCCATTTCTGGCAAGATATTGAGAAAGAAGAAAAGAGGGAGGGGAGCAGTTCTCATTTCCTTTCATTACCAGTCTCCTCAACTCTTCAAACACTTTTCTGTCATTTGACGCTCACAGTACCTCCTGGACTGCTAAGTCACTTTAGTCGTGTCCGACTCTGTGCGACCCCATAGACAGCAGCCCACCAGGCTCCCCCATCCCTGGGATTCTCCAGGCAAGAACACTGGAGTGGGGTGCCATTTCCTTCTCCAATGCATGAAAGTGAAGTCGCTCAGTCATGTCCGACCCTCAGCAACCCCATGGACCGCGGCTTTCCAGGATCCTCCGTCCATGGGCTTTTCCTAGCAAGAGTACTGGAGTGGGGTGCCATTGAGGAAGGTGACAAATGAGGAAACTGAGGCCCGAAAAGGCTGATGTGTATTTCCTGAGGGTTACAGGGCCAATCTGGGGCTAGAACCCGTTTCTCCCAACATCCAGACCCCTTCTGTCTGTTTAACCAACCCAGATGTCCAAAGCACGGAGCAGACACTCCATCCTCATCCCAGGGGCAGCTAACCAGCAGGTTTGCCATAAAGGCTCCCAGCTGAGCCCTTGGCAGACATCACTAATCAACTGCAGCACCCGCCAAATCCCTTCCAACCCAGGGTTCCAGGCAGACACTACCAATCAATCAGATTTGGCTAAGGAGATTAAAAGGATCCTCTCAGCCCTGCTCTGGGCAGACAGAGCTGTCTGGTGTTCCTTTAGCATGGCACCTGCTCATTGGCAGGTATCTGTCGCCGTTCAGTCACTAAGTTGTGTCCAACTCTTTGTGGCCCCGTAGACTGCAGCAGGCCAGGCTTCCCTGTCCTTCACTATCTCAGTCCATGGTTATTGAGTGAGTGAATGAATGAGTGAGTGACTGAACGAACAAACGGGCACCCGACCTGTGCCAGGTGCTCGGGCAGAGGCCCCCAGGTGAGAGATCATACCCACTCTGCATGCACATTCCATTGGTAAGGACAACGAATCCAAAACTCACAGCGGGGGTCTCCACTCCTCCCCTGCTGCTCGTGGTGCCCCCCACTTCCCTAGAGCCCTGGGATCAGAGTAACTTTCCCTCCCTTGCTGGAGGATCCCGGTCAAGTCACCCAAGCCCTCTGAGCCTCACATGCTTCATCCATCAAATGCAGATGATAACCGAACCTGCCTCAAAGGTTGCTGTGGGGCTTCAAGGAGACCAGCATGGGAGGCAGCGGCTGGCAGAGAACAAGAGCTCCAAAAAGCCAAGCTGCTGTCAACCTTCCACATTACATTTAAGACCTTGAAGCCAGGAGCCATGACGTCTTCCTGGGCACTGAGCCTGTTGCCCTGGACCATGCTGGGCAAACACAGACGGGTCATTAACCTGTATGTGGGACAGTGACAGGATGCTGGGTCTTCAGGGCAGGAGGGGTGTTCCCCAGCTCTGGGACCCCAGCCAAGCTCCCCAGTGCCCATTAGCCACAGAACAACTTTCTCGGGGTGTGGCACCATGCTCTGCATCCAAGCACCGTGGACTCTGAGCCCCAGAGAGGACTCAACGGTGACCCCTGCATTCAGCTGTGCCCCACTCTTTCTCTGCCACTGCCCACAGTGTCAATCTCAGTCCCCATGGAGTCACCCCCACTCCAAGCCTTGGAGACAGAGAGCTGGGGAAGCCAGAGGCTTGACTGGGAGATGGGACATCTGGGTTCCAGTTCCATCTCTGGGGAACACACTCAGAGCATCCTTCCTCCTCTCTGGACCTCAGTTTGTGTGAGTGCGTGCTCACTCGTTCAGTCACGTCTGACTCTTTGCTACCTTGCCAGGCTCCTCTGTCCATGGGATTTTTCAGGTCAGAATACTGCAGTGAGTTGCCATTTCCTCCTCCAGGGGATCTTCCCAACCCAGGGATCAAACCCGCATCTCCCGCATTGGCAGAATTGGCAGGCAAATTCTTCATTGGCAGGCAAATTCTTTACCACTGAGCCACCTGGGAAGCCCTCGGACCTCAGTTTACCTATCTGAAATTATGGATGGGAGCAGCCCGATGCCTAGGACCCTTCCAATTCTAACAGTGTCTTCTGCATACTTGCACTTACTGATTGATTGATTTCACAAATGTTTATTGAGTGCCTACTGCATACCAGACCCTGTGCTGAGCCTCAAGCTGTTCTCTCTGCTAAAAGACCCCTCCCCATCCTTGGCCTCCCAGGCTCAGCTTCCTGCTGGAAGCCTTCTCCGGACCAGCTTTGGGGACCCTCCTCTGCCCTCCTCCAGCCCCTTCCTTCCTATCACAGACTTATCACTCTGCATCATCTGGTCTGTTTATCTCCTTTGCTTCCCTCTGAGCTGTGGCCTCCTGAGGGGAGGATCACAACTTGTTCCCCCTAATCCATTTGCAGGGATTCCAGAGTAAGATTCTAGAAACATCTCTCTGGCCAATGAAGAAAGGAATGAATATGTCAATTCCAAATCCTCCTTCTCCCAACACAGACCTTCAATTAACCTTTTTGCTTCTGCATCCTCTTCCCCAAATCTGTCCCTGAGAGCCCACCAGGCGAGTCCCAAAGCTGACTAGGAACTTCCTGGCATGTCTTCCCTCCTGAGCCCAGCGAAAGGTATCCCCAGGCCTAAGTGGCATTTCGAGGTGTTCGCAGCTCCAGTGACACCCCCTGGGGTTTGACAGGAGCCCAAGTCCAGATAGGTTTTGTGACCTGCTCTACACTGTCCCAGCACTCTCTTGGTAAACATTTAGGCATGAATTAACTTCCTCCAGAGAGCAGTGACTCAGGGCCAGATGTAATCTTCCAGCTTTAGGGGGAAAGGTGAGCGCCCCAATCTTTCTCAGGTGCCCAGACCAATAAGGCCAGCCCTTCATCCCAAGAAGCCTTGTCTCACTTGGACCCGCCCTCCTGCACAGATGCGCACACATGTATACACACATGTATACATACACATACTCGATGCCCTGGACAGTCCGCAGTCCCCTGCTCTGAGCCGTTGACCATCGGAACAGAAGGCTTGCGTGAGACCCACCCATTTGGTAAATATCTGTGAATTCCTACTGTGTACCCTCCCGTCTTCACTGCTCCCAGGGGCACCAAATAGCTCAGCTGTTGCATTACCTCCTTCAGCAAGTGTGTCCTTACAACAGCTGCAGCAACTCCCCCCCTCGAGGCCACCCCAAAAAAGATCAAGGGTTTTTATTAAGCCAGGCAACTGCTTAGCCCTCTCCACTAGCCCACCTCTCCGTTCCCAAGAAGGAGGTGAGACCAGTGAACATGGGCCCCAGACAGGAGGACCCAAACAATGGGGCCGTGCAGATGGGACTGACCACTCCTCAGCTGGTCCCAGGGAGCAGAAGAGCCTTAGCAGAGCTCAGACCCACCTTGAGGCAGAGGCTGAAGGGGGTGCTGGTTCCCCTGCCCTCAACCTGCAGCTAGGGAATCCATTTCCCTCCCTATCCTGGTGTCCCATCTGGGCCCCCAGAGTTAGGAGGCGCTGCTCTGAGAACGGCTATCAATGATGAGCTGAGCTGTGAGAGGGATTTTCTTCTTTGTGGATCCCGAAGGCCCTGGTTTCAGAGCAGTTGGCAGGAAAGTGGTGGGATGTTGATCAATCAAAGTTACATTCGTCATGAGCTGAGCCCTGAGAACTGGACTCAGATTCACCCACGGCAGAAGCAAGTGGCTGATTTCAAAGAACCTAAAGCAAGTTCCGCTGCTGGAAACAGACGAGTTCAAATCCTGCCTTCACCCCTTCTTGACTGTGTGACCTTGAGCAAGACACAAACACTCAAAATCTTAGCTTGCCCCAATAAATTCTGGGCAACGACAGAATGAAGGTCCAAAATAAGCGTTAATAATACATTCTGAGACTCTCACAACATGCCAGATACTGTCCATCCCAGACTTGACTGTAGAAACAGAACCTCCCACTACTCTCCACATGGTAATGACATCTCAAAGGTGGACTTCAAAAATAAATGAATGAGGGATCTCCCTGGCAGTCCAGAGGTTAAGACTCTGAGCTTTCGATGTAGGGGGTGCAGGTTCGTTCCCTGGCAAGGGACTGAGATCCCACATGCCTTGCAGTGTGGTCAAAACAAAATAGATAAAAGAATGAAGTTTTTGCATGTCTTTAAGACAGGCCCTAGGGAGGTAAGGAGCAGTATATTTTTGTTATTACAAATACTAGCACATGAACAAGTTGTATTCTGTGTGTCCCTGTCAGCAGATCACCAATATAATGGAAGTAAGATGCCTTTTCTCACAGTTCCCCTAAAGTGTCAATCCTGGCTTCTCTAGGTGGGGGCAGAAGAGGTTCTTCTGATCACAGGGGCTCAAACCAGTTTGAGATTGTGCACAAATGGCATGGAAAGGCCAGAGCACTGGACCTGGAGCTGTGGGACCTCAGGCAAGTCCCTTCCGCTGTCAGGGCCCCAAGTTTCATCTGAAAAATAGGGTATGTTCTCCCTAAATCTGTTTTTAACCTTGCTGCTTGGCACTGAGTAGATGCTGAAAAATTGTTGGAGGAAACAAACTTGAAGAATTCTTAAATCTGAGGGGACATCAAGAGAGTACTGGATGGGCTGGCTGGGTCCCTTTACTCCTGCCAAGGGATGAGGCAGGTGCTGAGGACAACAGGCCCAACGAAAGAAGAGACTCGGAAGAAACCCCAAGGAGAGGGTGAAACAGCAGGAAGGTTGCCTCTGAGCCCTCCTCCCACCCAGCACCCACCCAACACACACAAGGCCCACTACCCTTCATACTCTCTGTGAACCCTGTTTCTCCTTCAAGGGCCAACTCAAGGACCCCCTCCTCAGGCAAACGTCCTGGCCACTTCAAAGAGACCCTCCCACCCAGATGCCTTGGACTCCCCACACACACACTCTAAGCAGCAGTCACCCCCTTTCAGGCTAACCAGTCCAGATCAAGAGCCCCCCGGAGAAAATCCCCACCGTCTCAGCTTCCAGCTGGAAGGAGGTGGCCCCATGAACGATTCAGGACAAGAAGGAAAACAGTGTCAACAAGAGTGAAGTTGGCGAGTTCTTCGACTGCGTGATTTCCTGAGGGTCACCCTTCTCCTCTAAGACTGAGGTCCCTATCTGCAGGCACTCTCGGGGAGGGAGTCAGGCGTTTCTGGCAGGGCTTCCCCCATACTAGGTACATCATAATAGTCCCTATTGTCATTATTATTAGTTAGGAAAGAAAAGAGAGGTTACAGGGCCGGTGATTAGGACACTGGATGTCAGCTCTCAGACCGCCTTTAGACCTCAGGTGTTTGCCAGGGGCATGCCTCCAGTCCTTCTCCATCTGGGGAGATCAAAATTCACCGTGTTTGGGGTTCTTCCGTCAGACCAACGGAGAGGACGGCCCTTCTCCGGGTGCACTCTGAGGCCCCTCGACCAAAAAGTCAGTCAGATCCCACATTCTCAGCTACTGAGGGGACCTCGAAATCTCTTTCCCCTGAGGAGTCCCCACAGGTCCCACGAGTCTCTTGCAAAAGCCTTGGGTCCAGTGGGTCACCCGGGGGGCGACAGATCAGAAAGGAGGTGCCGCGTGGCCGGGAGTGGGAGTTGCGCGCACCTGCCGCAGGTGAGGCCCAGCCATGCGGAAGGGGGAGGAGCCGTCGCAGCAGCACGCAGGTGAACCGACCCTGGGCTCCCAGGAACTAGGCCGAGGGCTGCCACGGGCTCCAACGTGACGGCTGCGAGGCGGCCACGTCGCAGATAGCGGCCCCCGTGACTCCCAAGTCCCGCGCGGCACGGCGGCCCCAGGAGAACATTCGAGGCAGAGGCAGCGTTGGAGGCCCCGGGTCCGTTCGGTATTTGAATAGCACAAAGGAACCGCCTTGGTCTGATTGGCCAGCTTAGTGGCCCCGGGGCGGGCAGCGTCTGTCACTCGGGAGGTTTGGAGCACTCTCATTGGCTTATCAGGTGTGGGGCGGGGCCCGGACGCCCGGCTAAATAGCTGGGGCCCGGGCCGGCGGAGGCTCATTGCTTTGGCGCCGTCTGGGGAGCACGATCCCGCGGGTGGCGCGCAGCGCATGGTGGCGGCTCCTCTCGGAGCGCAGCCGACCCGCTGACCCGGGCTCCGTTTCCCCTGCCCAGCGCGTCCCGGAGGCCGGCTGGAAGCCGAAACAGCAGCAGCCTTAGCAGCAGCAACGGCCGCGGCTGCTCCGCCGCCGCCGTCTTCAAGGGAGCATGGAGTGCGCCCTGGACGCCCAGAGCCTGATCAGCATCTCCCTGCGCAAGATCCACAGCTCCCGGACCCAGCGCGGCGGCATCAAGCTGCACAAGAACCTCCTGGTGTCCTACGTGCTTCGCAACGCGCGCCAGCTCTACCTGAGCGA
The DNA here is from genome assembly GCA_006410935.1 of Redunca redunca. Taxonomy (NCBI): domain Eukaryota; kingdom Metazoa; phylum Chordata; class Mammalia; order Artiodactyla; family Bovidae; genus Redunca; species Redunca redunca. Next base: position 16,108 of record SJYQ01001295.1, on the reverse strand, counting down.
GCGCTACGCCGAGCTCTACCGGCGCCAGCAGCAGCAGCAGCAACAGCAGCAGCAGCCGCCCCACCACCAGCACCAGCACCTCGCGTACGCGGCGCCGGGCATGCCGGCTAGCGCGGCCGACTTCGGCCCTCTCCAACTTGGCGGCGGCGGGGACGCGGAGGCGCGCGAGCCGGTCGCCCGTCACCAGCTGCACCAGCTCCACCAGCTCCACCAGCTGCACCTCCAGCAGCAGCTGCACCAGCACCCGGCGCCCAGGGGCTGCGCGGCGGCGGCGGCGGCCGGGGCGCCCGCGGGCGGCGCGGGGGCGCTCTCGGAGCTGCCCGGGTGCGCCGCGCTCCAGCCGCCGCACGGCGCGCCCCACCGCGGGCAGCCCTTGGAGCCGCTGCAGCCGGGTCCTGCGCCGCTGCCGCCGCCGCCGCCGCCCGCCTCTCTCTGCCCGCGGGACCCTCGCGCCTCGGCCGCCTGCTCCGCGCCCTCCGCGCCCCCTGGGGCCGCCCCTCAGGCCGCGGCCGCCGCCTCCCCGCCCTCCTCCCCGGCCCCCGCCTCCTCCCCCGGCTTCTACCGGGGCGCGTACCCGGCCCCCTCGGACTTTGGCGTGCACTGCAGCAGCCAGACCACCGTGCTGGACCTGGACACTCACGTGGTGACCACGGTGGAGAACGGCTACTTGCACCAGGACTGCTGCGCCTCCGCCCACTGCCCCTGCTGTGGCCAGGGCGCCCCGGGACCCGGCCTGGCGTCCGCCACCGGCTGCAAGCGCAAGTATTACCCTGGCCAGGAGGAGGACGACGACGACGACGAGGATGCGGGCGACCTGGGGGCCGAGCCTCCCGGGGGCGTCCCGTTCGCCCCCTGCAAGCGCGCTCGCTTCGAGGACTTCTGCCCGGACTCGTCCCCGGACGCGTCCAACATCTCAAACTTGATCTCCATCTTTGGCTCGGGCTTCTCCGGGCTGGTGAGCCGACAGCCGGACTCCTCCGAGCAGCCGCCGCCNGTGGATGAAACTGGAGCCTATTATATACAGAGTGAAGTAAGCCAGAAAGAAAAACACCAATACAGTATACTAACACATATATATGGAATTTAGTAAGATGGTAATGATAACCCTCTATGCAAGACAGCAAAAGAGACACAGATGTATATAATGGAATTTTAGACTCTATGGGAGAGGGAGAGGGTGGGATGATTTGGGAGAATGGCATTGAAACATGTATACTATCAGGTAAGAAATGAACCACCAGTCTATGTTCAATATAGGATACAGGATGCTTGGGGCTGGTGCACAGGGATGATCCAGAGAGATGATATGGTGTGGAAGGTGGGAGGGGGGTTCAGGATTGGGAACTCATGTACACCTGTGGCTGATTCATGTCAATGTATAGCAAAACCAATACAGTATTGTAAAGCAAAATAAAGTAAAAATACAAAATAATAAGAACTAACACCCCAAAAAGATGTCTTTTTCATTATAGGGGACTGGAATGTAAATGTAGGAAAACAGCACCTAGAGTAACAGGAAAATTTGGCTTTGGAGTACAGAATGAAGTAGGGCAACGGCTAATAGAGTTTTGCCAAGAGAACTCACTGGTAATAACAAACACCCTCTTCACAACACAAGAGAAGACTCTACACATGGCCATCACCAGATGATCAACATCAAAATCAGATTGATTATATTCTTTGCAGCCAAAGATGGAGAAGCTCTGTACAGGCAGCAAAAAAAAAAAAAAGTCGAGAGCAGACTGTGGCTCAGATCATGAACTCCTTATTATCAAATTCAGACTCAAATTGAAGAAAGTAGGGAAAACCACTAGACCATTCAGGTATGACCCAAATCAAATCCCTTACAATCATACAGTGGAAGTGAGAAATAGATTTAAGGAACTAGATCTGATAGACAGAGTGCTTGATAAACTATGGATGGAGGTTCATGACATTGTACAGGAGACAGGGAGAAAGACCATCCCCAAGAAAAAGAAATGAAAAAAGCAAAATGGCTGTCTGAAGAGGACTTAAAAATAGCTGTGAAAAGAAGAGAAGTGAAAAGCAAAGGAGAAAAGGAAAGATCTACCTATTTGAATGCAGAGTTCCAAAGAATAGCAAGGAGAAAAAAGAAAGCCTTCCTCAGTAATCAGTGCAAAGAAATAGAGGAAAACAATAAAATGGGAAACTAGAGATCTCTTCAAGAAAATTAGAGATACCAAGGGAATATTTCATGCAAAGATGGGCTCAATAAAGGACAGAAATGGTATGGAACTAACAGAAGCAGAAGATATTAAGAAGAGGTGTCAAGAATACACAGAAGACCTGTACAAAAAAGATCTTCAAGACCCAGGTAATCATGATGGAGTTCTCACTCACCTAGAGCCAGACATCCTGCAATGCGAAGTCTGGTGGGACTTAGGAAGCACCACTACGAACAAAACTAGAGGATGTGATGGAATTCCAGTTGAGCTGTTTCAAATCCTAGAAGTTAATATTTTGAAAGTGCTGTACTCAATATGTCAGCAAATTTGGAAAACTCGGCAGTGGCGAGAGGACTGGAAAAGGTCAGTTTTCATTCCAATCCCATAGAAAGCCAATGCCAAAGAATGTTCAAACTACCACACAATTGGACTCCTCTCACACACTAGTTAAGTAATGCTCAAAATTCTCCAGACAAGGCTTCAACATTACATGAACCATGAACTTCCATATGTTCAAGCTGGTTTTAGAAAAGGCAGAGGAACCAGAGATCAAATTACCAACATCCGATGGATCATCGAAAAAGCAAGATAATTC
>SJYQ01001293.1:200516-213441 GCA_006410935.1 Redunca redunca | reverse complement strand
TGGGCGGGTGGGTGGAGCTCAGTGCTACTTTCTATTCATGATTATCACAAGGAACTATTTGTTCTTTCTGTCCCAAATGGTGGATTTTGCTTGTTGGTTTCTTGATATATTTACAAAACTTTTAATTCTCAAAAAAAGTGCCTGTGAAATGAAAGCAATGTTATAAAGAATAGAAACACAAAAGACCCCAAAAGTTTTTCTCTCTCTTGAGAGAGAAGAACAGAGCTGGAAGCATCACACTCCCTGATTTCAAACTATACTATAAAGCTAGAGTTATCAAAAAAATATGGTACTGNAGCTAGAGTTATCAAAAAAATATGGTACTGCCATAAAAACAGATATATAGATCAATGGACCAGAATAGAGAGCTAACAAACACAGCCACACATTAACGGTCAATTATTCTACAATGATACATAAAAATAAAAGGAGGTAAAAATAAGTAATGAAGAAAAGACAATTTCTTTGACATTGGTATTAGGAAAACTGGACAGCTACATGTAAAAGAATGAACTTTGAACATTTTCACACATCATATACAAAAATAAGCTCAAAGTGGATTAAAGACCTAAATGTAAGACCTGAAGCCATAAAACTCTTAAAAGAGAATATAAAAAGAATGCTCTTTGAAAAATAATTGCAGTATTTTTGTGATAATGTCTCCTCTGGCAAGAGCAACAAAAGCAAAAATAAACAAGTGAGACTGAAGTAAAATTAAAAGCTTTTACACAGCAAAGGACATGATCAATGAAATAAAAAGATGACCTACTAAATGGAAGAAACTTTCCATATTGGCAAATGATTTGACCAATAAGGGGTAAATACAAAAAATACATAAACAGCACATATAATGCAGCATAAACAAACTACCCAATCAAAATGTAGGCAGAAGACCTTTTCAAAGAAGAGTAAAATGGCCAACAGACATATAAAAAAAATGCTCAACATCCTTGAAGGTCACAGAAATGCAGATCAAAACCAATATGAGATACCATCTTACACGTCAGAATGCCCATCATCATAAAGACCACAATTAATAAATACTGAAGAGGATGGGTGAGGAATACAAGTTGGAGCAGTAACTACGTAAATCAATACTAAAGGAAATCAACCCTGAACCTTCATTATATTGATGCTGAAGCTGAAACTCCAGTACTTTGGCCACCTGATGCGAAGAGCCAACTCATTGGAAAAGGCCCTGGTCCTAGGAAACATTGAGAGGAGGAGAAGGGGATGACAGGGGATGACATGATTGGATGGCATCATCAATTCAAGGGACATGAGCTTGTGCAAACTCCAAGAGGTGAAGGACAGGGAAGCCTGGCGTGCTGCAGCCCATGAGGTCACAAAGAATTGGACATGACTGAGTGAGTGAACAACAACTATAGAAAACCGTATGGAGGGTCTTTAAAAATTATGAATGCTACTACTATATAATCCATTAATTCTACTCCTGGGTATTTACAAAGGAAATAAAAACTCTAAATAAAAAGGATACATGCATTCTATGATCACTGTAACATTAATCATAATAACCAAGATAAGAAGTAATCCAAATTCCCACCAATAGATGACTATAAAAAAAGATGTGGTGTGTGTGTGTACATATATATATATGAGGTACTATATATAATATTATTTTATGATTGACTATTACTCAGTCATTAAAAAAGAATGAAATCTTGTCATTTGCAAAAACATGAGTGGACCTAGAAGATATTACCTGTTTCTATTTCTTCAATTTTATATCTATATCAGATGACAGATGTTCACTAAACTTACAGCAATAATAATTTCATGACATATGTAAGTAAAATCATCATGCTGTGCATCTTAAATTATATGTCAATTATATCTCAAAAAACTGGAAGAAAAAGTTCAAACATCATAGAAAATCCCCCAAATTATAATTTTACTCTGAGAAAACAAAATTTTCAGGTTAAAATTGTAACTGAACTACATTTGGTTTAAAAAATATTGAAGAATTTTATTCCCTGGGGAAGGGAATGGAAAACCACACCAGTATTCTTGCCTCAAGAGTCCCATGAACAGTATAAAAAGGCAAAAAGTTATGACACTGGAAGAAGACCTCCAGGTCAGTAGGTGTCCAATATGCTACTGAAAAAAAGCAGAGAAATAGATTCAGAAAAAATGAAGAACTGGCTCAAAGTGGAATTGACACTCAGTTTTGGATGTATCTGGTGGTGAAAGTAAGGCCTTCATGCTGTAAAAAAAAAAAATACTGCAAAGTAATGTTCATGAATCAAGGTAAATTGCATGCAGTCAAGAAGGAAATGGCAAGAGTGAACTTCGAAACGGTGAACTAAAATAAATGGAAATGGGTGAATTGATTTCAGATGACCATTATATCTATTATTGTAGGCAAGAATCCCATAGAAGAAATGGAGTAGCCCTCACAGTGAACAAAACAGACCAAAATGCAGTACTTCAGTGCTATCTCAAAAGTGAAAGAATGATCTTGGTTCACTTCCAAGGCAAACCATTCAACATCACAGTAATTCAAGTCTACGCCCCAACCACTGATGCCGAAGAAGCTGATGTTGAGTGGATCTAGGAAAATCTGTAAGATCTTCTAGAACTGACACCAAAAAAGATGTTCTTTCTGCATAGGGGATTGGAATGAAAATAGTAGGAAGTCAAGAGATACCTGGAGCAACGGAAAGTTTGGCCTTAAGTACAAAATGAAGCAGAAGTCTTTACAGATAGCTGAGGAAAGAAGAGAAGTAAAAGGAAGGAGATAGGGAAAGACATACCAAACTGAGTGCGGTGTTCCAGAAAATAGTATGGAGAGATATAAATGCCTTCTTGAGTAAATAATTAAAAGAAACAGAAAAAGAACAGAATGGAGAAGACTAGAAATCTCTTCAAGAAAATTGAAGATACCAATGGAACATTTTATAAAAAGATGGGCATGATAAAGGACAGAAATGGCAAAGACCTATCAGAAGTAGAAAAGAGTAAGAAGAGGTGGCAAAAATACACAGAACTACACAAAAAAGGTGTTAATGACCCAAATAATGACTATGGTGTGGTCACTTGCCTAGAGCCAGACATTTTGGAGTGGGAAATCATGTGGGCCTTAGGAAGCATCACTATGAACAAAGCTGGTGGAGGTGATTGAATTCCAGCTGAGCTATTTCAAATCCTAAAAGATGATGCTGCTAAAGTGCTGACTCAATGTGTCAGCAAATTTGGAAAACTCAGGAGTGGCCACAGGATGGGAAAATGTGAGTTTTCATTTCAATCCCAAAGAAAGGCAATGCCAAAGAATGTTCAAACTACAGGGCAATCACACTCATTTCACATGCTAGCAAGGTAAAGCTCAAAATCCTTCAAGCTAGGCTTCAGTAGTATTTGAACTGAGAATAAGATGTACAAGCTGAATTTAGAAAAGGCACAGAAGTGAGATATCAAGTTGCCAACATCCACTGGATCATAGAAAAGGCAAGGGAATTCCAGAAAAACATCTAATTCTTCTTCACTGACTATGGTAAAGCCTTTCACTGTGTGGATCACAACAAACTGTTGAAGATAGAACCAGACATGGAACAGTGGACTGGTTCCAAACTGGGAATGAAGTATGTCAAGGTTGAATACTGTCACTCTACTTATTTGCAGAGTACATCATCTGAAATTCCAGGCTGGAAAACTCAACAAGTTGGAATCAAGATAGCGAGGAGAGATATCACCAACCTCAGATATGAAGATGATACCACTCTAATGGCAGAAAGAAAAGAGGAACTCAAAGCCTTTTGATGAAGGTGAAAGAGGAGAGTGAGTGTTTAAAACTTAACACTTGAAAAACTAAGATCATGGCATCCAGTCCCATCACTTCATGGCAAATAGATGGATAAAAAGTGGAAACAGTGACAGATTTTATTTTCTTGAGCTCCAAATTCACTGCAGATTATGACTGCAGCCAGGAAATTAAGACACTTGCTCTTGGAAGAAAAGCTATGACAAACATAGACAATGTATTAAAAACAGAGACATCATTTTTCTGACAAAAGCCCATATAGTCAACCTAATAGTTTTTCAGTAGTCATGATGGGCTGTGAGAGTTGGACCATAAAAAAGGTTGAGTGCCAAAGAATTGATGCTTTCGAACTGTGGTGTTGAAGAAGGTTTCTGAGAATCCCTTGGACAGCAAGATGATCAAATCAGTCAATCCTAAAGGAAAACAACCCTGAGTATTCATTAGAAGGAGTGATCCTGTAAAAATATTGCTCCAGGAACCACGCTGACATTTTCCTAAAGCATTCAGATGCTGTACTTTTAACATCATCACTGCTGCTGCTGCTGCTAAGTCGTTTCAGTCATGTCTGGCTCTGTGTGACCCCAGAGATGGTAGCCTACCAGGCTACGCCATCCCTGGGATTCTCCAGGTAGGAACACTGGAGTGGGTTGCCATATCCTTCTCCAATGAAGGAAAGTGAAAAGTGAAAGTGAAGTCGCTCAGTTGTGTCCGACTCTTCATGACCCCATGGACTGCAGCTTACCAGGCTGCTCCACCCATGGGAGTTTCCAGGAAAACATCATCACTAGAATCATGATCAAGGATTTGTGAAGCAGACAGTTACATTGAATTAAAATATAACTTTGTGCCTTGACCCACTGTTCTACAATAAATAAAACACTATTTGGATAACTCTACATAGCTCTTTATATCTATACATATTTAATATTCTCAAACATCTCTTAGTCCCCTCATGTCCCTCATATTTACATTCAGTTTTTAATGTTTCTTTGGAATTCTAGGATTGTTTTTCATATGTTCTGTAATGAACTAATTATGTTTTCTCCAATTTCAATATACTATTTACTGCTTATTTTACAATCATTAATTTAAGATTTAGTTATCTTATTTTGATATGATATATTGTAATTTCACCTTATCTCCCTTTTTTTCATTGTAGCTTAACAGATATTCTGACCTCAAAATGTTTTTCTCTGAATATAAGCCAAATAGTGATCTTTCTTCAGCTAAGTCATATCCTCATCCCCTCAAGCAGAAGTCATTTCATGTTTAATAATAATGACATACTCAGGAAAATGGCCCCATCATGTGCCCCACACTTTGGCCTTCATCAAACATTCCTCTTCACATTAAGTGAGATCTGTAGTACATCTCTTCAACATAATGGACCAGAAATATGGAAATCCAGCATACCATGCTGAAACAGGAATTTTCCTGAGTGGACAGACATATCTGTAGCAGGAACAGAATAGAAGCAGGAGAAAGAAGATAGGATACATAGGCACTGTCTTTTGTGGAACCTCAATTGTCTGAACATTTCAAGTCAGAACTTGAATTTCTAAACCTTTATAGAACTGTATCTTTACAAAGGAGGAGATGAGTTGTATTAACATTTTATTAACTTGATTTAGGACTTTGAAATAGTTAGACTTATGATATGGACTCTTGCTTTATGTCCTTTAAAATGTAAAGACCACCATGCAATTCAGCCATGTAGATATCCCAGGAAACCTAGGTATCAGCACAAAATTCACTGCTCATTTGGATGTTCCTTGAAGGGGTATTAAGAGGCTGGAATCCTCATGGCAATATCAGTCACAGGATTTATCTCGTGTTGCAATGGCTTCTTAAAGAATTAATGCTGATGATAAATCACTTCAGTAAGTGTCCTACTTTGTGACACTATGGACTGAAGCCTGCCTTGCTTCTCTGTCCATGATATTCTCCAGGTAAGAATACTGGTTTGGGTTGCCATGCCTTTCTCCAGGGGATCCTCCCAACCCAGAGATTAAACCCACATCTCTTAGGTCTCTTGCCTTGGCATGTGGGTTCCTTACCACTAGAGACACCTGGAAAGCCACTAAAGGATTAAGAGTAACACTGTTAGTCATTCAGTCATGTCCGACTCTTTGCAACCCTGCAGACTTTATAGCCCACCAGGCTCCTCTGCCTATGGGATTCTCCAGACAAGAACACTAGAGTGGGTTGTCATTTCCTTCTCTAGGGGATCTTTCCAATCCAGGGTTGAACCTGGATCTCCTATACTGCAGGCAGATTCTTGAATGGGTAAATACAAATACACTCAGGAGTGGTATGCTGCTTTCTTGGGAGGAGGCACAAAACTTCTATTGACCTGTACTGTAAGTGATGCTTTTTGAAAAATTTCTCCAGTGCCTATGTTTTCCATAATATTATCTTGGGATTTTATTTTTTAATCAGTATCCTCTCACATGTAGGAGATACTATTTTATATTTGTCTTCCACCTATTTGTAGTCTTACTATATGACTGATCTTGTTACCTCTACCCCTAACCTATAATGATGAGGAAAAGCTTAGCAGTTGTTGAATATAGGCTTCATTTTGGAGAAAAGAATCTACTTAGCTTATTTGGGTAGACAAAGTATTTAAAAAAAAAAGGAAAAATGACATAACAAAACTTTTTAAGCATTTGCCCAATGTTAAAAAAAAAAGTTCTTCGTTTTAGTATAAGATTAAGACTGACAAAGAATATTTACAACCAAGTGAGTTAAATAAAAAATCCTGTTAACTCTTTCATCTGGCTGGAGCAAAGTTCCTTGGTAAGATTAAATAAAAAGACTGCATCTTTTCTTGGACTTCCCTGGTGGCTCAGATGGTAAAGAATCCACCTGCAATGCAGTAGACCTGGGTTTGATCCCTGGGTTGGGAAGATCCCCTGGAGGAGGGCATGGCAACCCACTCCAGTATTCTTGGCTGGAGAATCCTCATGGACAGAGAAGCCAGGAAGGCTCCAGTCCATGGGGTTGCAAAAAGTCAGACACAACTGAGCACAACAATAAAACTTTAAGCACAAGCCTTTCTTTATTTTTAGTATAAAGATAAGCACTCTGAAATGTCAAACTGTTTTACCAGAGCAACCCTCAAATTCCATGGAATATGCCTAATAATTTCAGTTGGGCGCTAATAACTAGTTTTATACTTAAGTACTATTTTTTCCTATTTTTCTTTTGTTGTTTTTACTATTTACATGCACTCCACAATACCTCTGGCAGAGCACTGGGGAGTAGGAACACTTGAGACTCTTGCATCCTAGTAGCTACTTACAATAAGGTAATGTTAACGTTTCCTCTACAATTTTCTTCACAAACACTTTGTTCCCTATACACTGCATTCCCAGAAGGAGTGCGTAAATATAAATGAAGTAAAAAACATAAGATTATATGTCAATGAATTACACTTGCATCAAGTTAATACATATGTTAGTCATGGAAAATATCTAAATAATTATCAAACCATATCACATCCAACAGGGAACACTTGAACCTAAGCTCACTCATTTTACTTCTGAGGTATATATGAAACACTACTGAGCAAAGAGCATGCTAGCAGACTATTTGGATTAAAAAAATGTGGAGTCTACAGAGAAAGAACTCACTATTGGTGGAGAGAACACGGGTATGTAACTAGGTCTAAAAACAACAATTTAGCACAATATGAATGGAATGAGCAATTTTGAGCAAAATATTGAGCCTGTAACTCAGAGTAGTCTCTCCTGACTTGAACAGGGAACCATGCTTAAGTCTAGGTGGAAATATCTTTTATTTAACATACTATCTCTGCAAGGATTGACACATAGGATGACCAATAAAGATGTTTAATGAATATTTGTGTATATTTTTTGCTATTTCTTTTGGCCAAACAAATTTTGAATGCTATTTGATGTGGACATGTCCAAGCTGATGAATCTTTGTGAGGGAGCAATAAACACCTCCACCTCTGAAAACTAAAACACTGCTACGAACTCACTTTGTCAGCTTTCTTTGCACCTAAGACACAGACACATGACCTAAGTTCTTTTGTTTAGATACATACATCAGACTAACATGCTGGCATGGGATGAGGGGTGGTGATTTCTCTCTCTTCCTTCCTCCCTTTCCTCTCCTTTTGCTTCCTTTCCTCTACCTTCCCCATAATCCCCCTCCCTAAGTCCTTCCCCATCTCCCTATAGTAGCAGTGGCTGCAGAGTTGTTACTTTTGCATAAATTGAAACAACGGAAATCTATAGCATCCAGTTAAATTCAGCAGTAAGAGTTATATATTTTTTTAAAGATAAATTTTTAGTGTTGCTTTTTTTTTAATGTAGTCTTGGGCCTTGTGCTTTAAAGACTCAACAAATCTATGAGATATCCTTTCAATCTTTTTTTTTTTTTCCTGCTTAAACACTCAGCCTTTCCTGATAGCAAATATGAATCCTAATTGCTACAAGACTGTAAAACAAAGGCAAAATTAAAGGACTGTTCTTTATCAGAGAGGATTAAGTACTCTAAAATTTACTCTGAATCCATAAAAGAGACAGATTTCTAGTAGTATTAATGACCACACTGGTTTGAAAAGTTGTGGCCAAACCTACTATAATTTGGTACAGCAATGCTTTGAGTTTCTGCCAGTCCATTTTGGTAGCAGTGAAAGTTTCTGAGAGTGCTTTTTGCTCTAAGTGGTTTTAGGAAATTCAGCCCTTATGGCAGAAAGTGAAGAAAGACTAAAGAGCCTCTTGATGAAAGTGAAAGAGGAGAGCGAAAAAGTTGGCTTAAAGCTCAACATTCTGAAAACTAAGATCATGGCATCCAGTCCCATCACTTCATGGCAAATAGATGGGGAAACAGTGGAAACAGTGGCTGAGTTTATTTTTCTGGGCTCCAAAAACACTGAGGATGGTGATTGCAGCCATGAAATTAAAAGATGCTTACTCCTTGGAAGGAAAGTTATGACCAACCTAGATAGCATATTGAAAAGCAGAGACATGACTTTGCCAACAAAGGTCCGTCTAGTCAAGGCTATGGTTTTTCCAGTGGTCATGTATGGATGTGAGAGTTGGACTATAAAGAAAGCTGAGTGCTGAAGAACTGATGCTTTTGAACTGTGGTGTTGGAGAAGACTCTTGAGAGTCCCTTGGACTGCAAAGAGATCCAACCAGTCCATCCTGAAGAGATCAGTCCTGGGTGTTCATTGGAAGGACTGATGTTGAAGCTGAAACTCCAATACTTTGGCCACCTGATGTGAAAAGCTGACTCATTTGAAAAGACCCTGATGCTGGGAAAGATGAAGGGCAGGAGGAGAAGGGGATGGCAAAGGATGAGATGGTTGGATGGCATCACCAACTCGATGGACATGAGTTTGGGTGGACTCCGGCAGTTGGTGATGGACAGGGAGGCCTGGCATGCTGTGGTTCATGGGGTCACAAAGAGTTGGACATGACTGAGCAACTGAACTGAACTGAACTGAACCATGAATTGACACCAGAAGTGATAAGCAATATAGGTGGGTCCAAAGGCAACTTTGGATGGTAACTTTGCTTTGATAGGCACTAGCAGCATTGGAGATAACTTTCTGTGAATTTCAAAATACCACAGCTGAAGCAGAAAATGTAACTGCCATAAAGTAAATAGTAGTTAAGAGAACTTGTTTATCATTAGACTGATCTTGATAAATCTCTGAAATATTTGGAGATGACGAGAACAGGACTTCAAGGAGAGATGAAGAGTTCCACTAGACTGTCTGGAGGGTTCTGGGACTACAAAAATACTCTTTACTACCAAAAATAATCTGAATTTTTTATTGATTATAAAACCCCTTAAATTAATATAAATAGAGAAATTGGGAAATAAAAGTCATTAAAGACATGAGAGATGTCTTCCAACAACAACAACAAAAAGTTTTCTGAGTAACATTTAACTGGACTAAAGGACATTCGTTTCCTTTTAGAATTATTCAGTAACAAACTTTCATATTCTTTCTGCTGTGCACAAAGTATACAAGGGTGCACATAAACATCTGTGGTAATGGCACAAGAGATGGCAAGAGGACTGAGAAAGAACTCTAGGGAACATTCAGAAAGGTAATCATACAAAGATGTACATGATGGAAAATGAAAATAGCTAGGTGGACTAGGAAGAGTCTTAAAACCAAATAAGAGAATACAAACCTTCAAAAGGCTTGATTGGTTTTGTTCTTAAAGTGATTTCGAAACAGAGAAAATCATAATTATATGAACTACAGGGTATATTAATCTATTGAGGATTTTGTATAAAGACCTCTCACAGATTTTTCATTGTTCTATTCTGCAAATTGACTTTCATCAGGCTTGCTTCTCATATGAATAAATTTCCTGTCTCTACTTGCTATTTATTGAATTGAATAATTGGCATTTTGATGACTATTTTGAAAGTGCAAGTTCTAGGGCTTGACTGAGCTGTTCCTACTGCATTCTGGCACTGAATTTCTGTGGAAGCCTTTCCCATTTCAGACTGTAATTCAAATTATAAATCAAAGTTTTGAATATAAAGGTCTAAGAATAGGACAACTCTGTATAGATTCATAACAAACTACCTCATAGGCTAGAACTGAAAGCTAAGAATGTCTTTCAACAAGGACCATTTGGCTGTTAAAATTTTGGCAGCTAGAGAATACAAAGCAGACTGAGGAAAATAAGCCCTGTGAGGGCTTTATTTGACATAAACACAAGTTTCTCATGTCATTCTTAGTATGTAACTATTGTGATTTCAATTACTTACTAGTACTTTAAAGTGCTTGCTCTTTTGCAAGAATTTTCTATTTAATAACTGATGTTTTCTTAAAATTTAATGTGTTATATATTTTAACTTTCCACACATTTGAGACAATGTTTTATTTTATGGCATATGCCTAAAAGTGTGTGCTAAAATATTCTAAAAGAAATGTCTACTTTCCATGTGGGTATCATACAATTATTATTAAAATTTTTAAAGGAATTTTCCTTTTAATAAAGCACTTAACATAAGAATTTTTTGTAGTAATAAAAAATATTCCTCAAATTAGACTTACCAAAATTTCCCTTAAAATTACCCATCTACCAGTCCAATCCCCCAGACAGAAGGTGTCCAATATGCTACAGGGAAGAGAGGAGGAGAACTACTAATAGGCCCAGAAAGAATGAAGAGGCTGGGACAAAGCGGAAACAACATTCAATTGTGGCTATATCTGGTGATAAAACTAAAAACTGATCCTCTAAAGAACAGTACTGCATAGGAACATGGAATGTTAGGTCCATGAATCAAGAAAAATTGGATGTGATCAAGGAGACAGCAAGAGTAAACATTGAAATCATAGCAATCAGTGAACTAAAATGGATAGGAATGGGTGGATTTAATTCAGATGCCCATTATATTTACTACTGTGATGGACAAAGAGGCCTGGCATGCTGCAGTCCATAGAGTTGCAAACAGTCAGACACGACTGAGCGAATGAACTGAACTGTGGACAAAAATCCCTTAGAGGAAATGGAGTAGCCCTCATAGTCAACAACAGAGGCCAAAATGCAGTGCTTGGTTGCAGTCTCGAAAAATGACAAAATGATATCAGTTCAATTCCAAGGCAAACCATTCATCATCACAGTAATTCAAGCCTATGCCCCAACCAAGGATGCTGAAGAAGCTGAAGTTGATCAGGTCTATGAAGACCTAGAAAACCTCCTAGAACTAACATTAAAAAAATAAAATAATAATAGTGATAAAAAAAGATGTTTTTTTCATCACAGGGAATTCCAGCTTTTAAGTCATTCAGCTCCACGTTTCTTATAATGTGCTCTGTGTATAAGTTAAATGAACAGAATGACAATAAAAGCCTTGTTATACTCCTTTCTCAGTCCTGAATTGGTAGGGTTAGGGCTGTTTTTAATATTCTTAGAATTATTGTATTACGTTATGAACCTTTCAACAACTAAAAGTATCCTTCTTTGGTCTATAGAATATAAGGTGTTAATGTAAAATTCAAACTAGAAAATAGACAATGTAAAATACAAAGTCTACTAATTATGACTACTTTCAGTTCAGTTCAGTTCAGTCACTCAGTTGTGTCCGACTCTTTGTGACCCCATGAATCACAGCACGCCAGGCCTCCCTGTCCATCACCAACTCCTGGAGTTCACTCAGACTCGCGTCCATCGAATCAGTGATGCCATCCAGCTATCTCATCCTCTGTCGTCCCCTTCTTCTCCTGCCCCCAATCCCTCTCAGCACCAAAGTATTTTCCAATGAGTCAACTCTTCGCATGAGGGGGCCAAAGTACTGGAGTTTCAGCTTTAGCATCATTTCTTCCAAAGATATCCCAGGGCTTATCTCCTTCAGAATGGACTGGTTGGATCTCCTTGCAGTCCAAGGGACTCTCAAGAGTCTTCGCCAACACCACAGTTCAAAAGCATCAATTCTTCGGTGCTCAGCCTTCTTCAAAGTCCAACCCTCACACCCATACATGACTACTGGAAAAACCACAGCCTTGACTAGACAGACCTTAGTCAGAAAAGTAATGTCTCTGCTTTTGAATATGCTACCTAAGTTGGTCATAACTTTTCTTCCAAGGAGTAAGCGTCTTTTAAATTCATGGCTGCAATCACCATCTGCAGTGATTTTGGAGGCCAAAAAAATAAAGTCAGCCACTGTTTCCACTGTTTCCCCATCTATTTCCCATGAAGTGATGGGACCAGATGCCACGATCTTCATTTTCTGAATGTTGAGCTTTAAGCCAACTTTTTCGCTCTCCTCTTTTACTTTCATCAAGAGGCTTTTTAGCTCCTCTTCACTTTCTGCCATAAGGGTGATGTCATCTGTATATCTGAGGTTATTGATATTTCTCCCGGCAATCTTGATTCCAGCTTGTGTTTCTTCCAGTCCAGTGTTTCTCATGATGTACTCTGCATAGAAGTTAAATAAGCAGGGTGACAATATACAGCCTTGACATACTCCTTTTCCTATTTGGAACCAGTCTGTTGTTCCATGTCCAGTTCTAACTGGTGCTTCCTGACCTGCATACAGATTTCTCAAGAGGCAGGTTAAGTGGTCTGGTATTCCCATCTCTTTCAGATTTTTCCACAGTTTATTGTGATCCACACAGTCAAAGGCTTTGGCATAGTCAAT
>SJYQ01001293.1:141313-200468 GCA_006410935.1 Redunca redunca | reverse complement strand
ATTGAGTGCAGCACTTTCACAGCATCATCTTTCAGGATTTGAAAGAGCTCAACTGGAATTCCATCACCTCCACTAGCTTTGTTCGTAGTGATGCTTTCTAAGGACCACTTGACTTCACATTCCAAGATGTCTAGCTCTAAATGAGTGATCACATCATCATGGTTATCTGGGTCATGAGGATCTTTTCTGTACAGTTCTTCCGTGTATTCTTGCCACCTCTTCTTAATTCTTAATATCTTCTGCTTCTGTTAGGTCCATACCATTTCTGTCCTTTATCGAGCCCATCTTTGCATGAAATGTTCCCTTGGTATCTCTAATTTTCTTGAAGAGATCTCTAATCTTTCCAATTCTGTTCTTTTCCTCTATTTCTTTGCACTGATCACTGAAGAAGGCTTTCTTACCTCTTCTTGCTATTCTTTGGAACTATGCATTCAAATGCTTATATCTTTCCTTTTCTCCTTTGCTTTTCACCTCTCTTCTTTTCACAGCTATTTGTAAGGCCTATTATATATATTATATATACATATATGTGCATATATATGTTTTTTATATATATATATATTGAACAGCAAGCTATTCAAATTCTTCTTACAGAGTATCTCATATATTAATATAAACTTTCTATATCAAGAGAGGAGAGGGGATACTGTGGTTTAAACTGACAAGTGTTAATCTGTTATTATAATACTTTTATGAAAGGCTTGTCATTCAGCTCTCTGAGAATAGATATAGTGACAGGTGCTACAACTGCTGTCTTCTCTAGGGTGTACATGTATGTTTGGGGTTATAAACTGGGTGTTGTCTCAGATTTTTTTTCCTTGTTTAGCTTTCTTAAAACAACAAAGATGAGTCAATAAGCTCTACTGATGCAGTGCCACCTCCACCACATACACACATCAAACACACGCATACATACACACCAGCATCACAATAATCATTATGTGCAATGATTCAGCTTCATATGAATGAAGACAGATACTAGAATAGAGATAAGGAGGGAGAATTTCTCATCATTTTTAGCTCTTTTTCACCTATAAGAACTAGAGGGAAACTTCTAAAATCTGAAATTTCAAGATTTCATAGTGAAAACACAGCAATGTTTTCTTGTGTGTGGGTCCTAAGTCACTTCAGTCATGTCTGAATCTGTGCAATGATATGGTCTGTAGCCCACCGGGCTCTTCTGTCCATGGGATTCTTTAGGTAAGAATACTGGAGTGGGTTGCCATGCACTTCCTCCAGGGGATCTTCCCAACAAGGATTGAATCTGGGTCTCCTGCATTGCAGGCAGTTTCTTTACCATCAGAGCCACCAGGGAAGCCCAGCTATTTGTGATTTATGGTCAAATATAAGCCTATTTGTTCAGTTCAGTCACGCAGTCGTGTTCGACTCTTTGTGACCCCATGAATCACAGCACACCAGGCCTCCCTGTCCATCACCAACTCCCGGAGTTCACTCAAACTCATGTGCATCGAGTCGGTGATGCCATCCAGCCATCTCATCCTCTGTTGTCCCCTTTTCCCCCTGCCTCCAATCCCTCCCAGCATCAGAGTCTTTTCCAATGAGTCAACTCTTCACATGAGGTGGCCAAAGTATTGGAGTTTCAGTTTTAGCATCATTCTTTCCAAAGAACACCCAGGGCTGATCTCCTTTAGAATGGACTGGTTGGATACCCTTGCAGTCCAAGGGAATCTCAAGAGTCTTCTCCAACACCACAGTTCAAAAGCATCAGTTCTTTGGCACTCAGCTGTCTTCACAGTCCAACTCTTATATCCATACATGACCACAGGAAAAACCATAACCTTGGCTAGGTGGACATTTGTTGACAAAGTAACGTCTCTGCTTTTCAATATGCCATCTAGGTTGGTCATAACTTTTCTTCCAAGGGGTAAGCATCTTTTAATTTCATGGAGGCAATCACCATCTGCAGTGATTGTGGAGCCCGAAATATAAAGTCTTACATTGTTTCCACTTTTTCCCCATCTATTTCCCATGAAGTGATAGGACCAGATGCCATGAGCTTCATTTTCTGAATGTTGAGCTTTAAGCCAACATTTTCACTCTCCTCCTTCACTTTCATCAAGAGGCTTTTTAGTTCCTCTTCACTTTCTGCCATCAAATGTAAAATAAAATTAAGTGACTTGGAAATAATATTTACTGATATATCTAAGTAATGAACACAGTATTTATTTTCCTATTTTAAGCCTTTAGAAAAAATTATTACAAACAACAAGGACTCATTTATAGACTTGACAGGGAATTTTCTGTCTAGAAAGATACCAAGGTATCTGGTATCTTCAAAAAACACCTAAATTACTTCAAGGCTACATATGGAAATATCTAATTAGACTTTCTGTTACATCTTACAATATAGAAAGCTTCTAGTGAATGTACTATATTTGTATTTATTTATAGATGTGAACTGGAGACATTTTATGCAGAAGAAGAATAAGTTGGAAGGGGGCTTTGTTGTGATTTCTACCAGCAGCTGAAAAGAGATCACAATTCTGAAGATTTTTCTTTTCTGTGCCCATTTCCTGGCTCAAACTTGGTCACTCTGAAATTCTGTGTCTATATGACCATAAACTGTGGAAAATTCTGGAAGAGATGGTAATACCAGACCACCTGACCTGCCTCTTGAGAAACCTGTATGCAGGTCAGGAAGCAACAGTTAGAACTGGACATGGAACAACAGACTGGTTCCAAATAGGAAAAGGAGTATGTCAAGGCTGTATATTGTCACCCTGCTTATTTAACTTATATCAGAGTACATCATGAAAAATGCTGGGCTGGAAGAAGCACAAGCTAGAATCAAGATTGCCGGGAGAAATATCAATAACCTCAGATATACAGATGACACCACCCTTATAGCAGAAAGTGAAGAGGAACTAAAAAGCCTCTTCATGAAAGTGAAAGAGGAAAGTGGAAGATGAGAATGAAAAAGTTGGCTTAAAGCTCAACATTCAGAAAATGAAGATCATGGCATCTGGCCCCATCACTTCATGGGAAATGGATGGGGAAACAGTGGGAACAGTGTCAGACTTTATTTTTGGGGCTCCAAAATCACTGCAGATGGTGATTGCAGCCATGAAATTAAAAGACGCTTGCTCCTTGAAAGGAAAGTTATGACCAACCTAGATGGCATATTAAAAGGCAAAGACGTTACTTTGCCAACAAAGGTCCATCTAGTCAAGTCTATGGTTTTTCCAGTGGTCATATATGGATGTGAGAGTTGGACTGTGAAGAAAGCTGAGTGCCAAAGAACTGATGCTTTTGAACTCTGGCATTGGAGAAGACTCTTGAGAGTCACTTGGACTGCAAGAGATCCAACCACTCCATTCTCATGGAGATCAGTCCTGGGTGTTCTTTGGAAGGACTGATGCTAAAGCTGAAACTCCAGTACTTTGGCCCCCTCATGCGAAGAGTTGACTCATTGGAAAAGACTCTGATGCTGGGAGGGATTGGGGGCATGAGGAGAAGGCGACAACATAGGATGAGATGGCTGAATGGCATCATCGACTCGATGGATGTCAGTTTGAGTGAACTCCGGGAGTTGGTGATGGACAGGGAGGCCTGGTGTGCTGCATTTCATGGGGTCGCAAAGAGTCGGACACGACTGAGTGACTGAACTGAATTGAACTGAACTGATGACCATTACACTCTTACTATTTTGAAGAAGAGAAAATGAAAGAATATTGTGTCTTTTCATCTAACTAGAAAAATGTGAGTATTCTCTTTCCCCAAGAGAGGATGAGAACTTGGCTAATTCATTCATTAAAAATATTTTACTTCACATTCACTGTATTAATTATACTCATGAAATAGATAATAGTTGTTATAGAACACAATTTTTTAGAAGTATGTAAGATACTTTGATGAGTCATTATATAGGACCATCTATAAAATTTTATTCATAATGGAACACAATTTAATGAATACAGCATTTTATCTTCAGAGAAGGTGATGGCACGCCAGTTCAGTACTCTTTTCTGGAAAATCCCATGGACAGAGGAGCCTCGTAGGCTGTGGTCCATGGGGTCGCGAAGAGTCGGACATGACTGAGCAAATTCCCTGTCACTTTTCACTTTCATGCATTAGAGAAGGAAATGGCAACCCACTCCAGTGTTCTTGCCTGGAGAATCCCAGGGATGGGAGAGCCTGGTGGGCTGCTGTCTATGGGGTTGCACATAGTTGGACATGACTGAAGTACTTAGCAACAGCAGCAGCAGGCATAATTTTCCAAAAAACAAGTGCAATCTTTTAAAGTAGTCTGGTGTGACTAAATTATGTTGTTGTAAAAGACAATCCCCAAATCTCAGGGACTGAAAATAGTAGAGGAGTTCCCTGGTGGTTCAGTGATTAGGACTATGTGATTTCACTGTCATGGTCCTGGTTCAATCCTTGGTCAGGGAACTAAGATCCTAAGATTCTTCACGGTGCATGGTGTGACCAAAAAGTATTTTAAAAATAAAGCAAAATAGTAAATTTATTCTTATGCACTGTTGGTGATATGTCTGGATAACTTTCCCAGGTGGTTTCCTTCCAACTGATAGGAAGTTTCCTTTAGTCTTACAGCCTCTACTATCTCAACTTTACTCTTTGTTATCATGCCTACAAGAGAAACAATGACAAGCATTCACACCTGTTCTCCTATGCTTTGGAGCAGATGTTACATGCATCACTCTGATTAGAGTCCATAAGATAGAATTAATCTTATTACCCATCTAATTACAAGGGTAGTGGGAAGATTGCTATTCTTATGTCCTTTAAAAAAATGTGTGAGGGTTGAATATAGCAATGTCTTATTCATAATGACTTCCTCATCACCCTAATCTTATTTTTATAAACCATAATGTACATTTCGAGATTGGACAGCCTATGCCACTTGTTAGATGTGTAATTTGTGTGGTTAATGCTTCACTCTGCTTTTTTCCCAGGTGCATAATAATTTTACAGAACCAGCAGTCTTAAAAATTTTGAATCTCTAGTAACATTTACGACTTTGCACATGGTAAACATTTACTAACACTTTATGGAAAGGATAAATAAACAAATGGTAGCTGGTCACCTCTGCACTACTTTCTTGCGAGTAATTTCATAGAGTTATTACTGCTTTGGCAACTTTGACATTCAGTTACTCAGCCGTGTCCAACTTTTTGAGACCCCGTGGACTGCAGCATGCCATAATTCACCGTCCTTCACTATCTCTTGGAGTTTGCTCAAACTCATGTCCATCAAGTTGATGATACCACCCAACAATCTCATCTTCTGTTGCCCCCTTCTACTGCCTTCAGTCTTTGCCAGCATCAGGGTTTTTTCCAATGAGTCAGCTCTTCTCATAAGGGGGCCAAAGTACTGCAGCTTCAGTTTCAGCATCAGTCCTTTCAATGAATATTCAGGGTTGATTTCCTTTAGGACTGACTGGTTTGATCTCCCTTGCTGTCTAAGGGGCTCTCAAGTCTTCTCCTATGCCACAGTTAGAAAGCATCAATTCTTCAGTGCTCAGCCTTCTTTATGGTTCACCTCTCACATCCATTCATAACTACTAGAAAAACCATAGCTTTGACTATACAGGCCTTTGTTGGCAAAATGATGTCTCCGCTTCCTATTACACTGTCTAGGTTTGTCATAGCTTTTCTTCCAAAGAGCAAGTGTCTTTTAATTTCATGGCTGCAGTCACCATCTGCAGAGATTTGGGAGCCCAAGAAGAGGAAATCTGTCACTGTTCCCACTTTTTCCCCATCTATTTGCCATGAAATTATAGTACAAGTATATAAATAATACATAATATATATTATATTAAAATTATGAGTAATATAAGTATTATTGTTCAACACAAATATTTATGAATGAAGTTAATAGTATTAAGTAATTTGCCCCAGAAGACCCAGTTAGCAAATGGCTGAGCCAGAATATATTCTCATGTCTACGTCTGTGCACGATTTTTGCTAGGATGTCAGGAAGGAAAAATTAGGTAACCATAATTTTTGCCACATGGCAAATATTCTGATTATTGTTCCACATAAAGCTCTATTTTTATTTCATCTATGTATAAACTTGTATATATTTGTAAGTATTGTCATATAATAAGGACATAGGAACCCACTAACAAAAACTGAATTTAAGACGACAAAAATCTATGTGGTCTGACCCTCACCTCATAGTCTTGTCTTTCTTACCTTGAAGTAACCAACATCCTAAATTCAGAGTTCATTGTTATTCTGCCCTCTTTTAATATTCATTTATCTCCTAAAGAGTGTATGTATTAAAATTAGTTTTCCAGTTTGCAAAATGTGTACCATATTGTATGCAATCTTTCAAATTTACATATTCATTTATATTTTACTGCCCACCTTTCACTATCCTGTAGTCTGTTATTGTACATTATATTCATTTTGAGTACTAATTATATTCTATAAGTTAAATACAGCATAAGACTTCAACCTTCTAGAAATATACTTTTTTTGAATATGTAGCATGTTGCCTAGAAGTGAATTCAAAATATTTTAGCAAGGGTAAATTGTTTAAAAATGTTCAAAAATACAAACAATGAAAAAAAATGATATCAAGTTTAACTGCTATTCATTTGAAATTAATTATGTTTTTTCTTAAATAAGTGTATGACCTGATTACTTCCTCAGATGAATCCATTTATCTGTGTGTAAGTTTCAGGGATGGTCCCAGTAGAAAAATGAATCTGCTTAATTAAGAGGCTTTACTGCAACCTATATTAAATCATTTCTGTCAGATTTAACTATTGTCTATGTAAAGTATTGCAGACAAAATTTTAGAAGACAAGAGATTGTTTCCTATGAAAAATAAGGTAGCACAAATGTAGTTTGACTCAGGGGTAGGTAACCTCCCCTGTAAGGTCATTGTTGAAGCAGGTAATAGGGTTGCCTTGGATTTATTAGTACAATAGATTACCTGTTATCTAGGGATTACATAAGAAAATATTGAGAGTCCAAAATTCTGCAGCTATTTCTTATTTTGTAAAATAATAAGAAAATAATACCTTCATTGTGAAGAATCAATAAGTGTAAATGTCTTAACTTTGTCTCAGTGCACAATCTGTAAGAATTGTGACTATTATTAAAATCCTAATAGATATTGCTCACTGAAGGACTAGACATTTCTTAGATTGAAAAGAATGGCATTGAAACATGTATACTATCAAGCAAGAAACGAATCGCCAGTTGATGTCAGATGCAGAATGCAGGATGCTTGGGACTGGTGCAAGNGTGAAGAATCAATAAGTGTAAATGTCTTAACTTTGTCTCAGTGCACAATCTGTAAGAATTGTGACTATTATTAAAATCCTAATAGATATTGCTCACTGAAGGACTAGACATTTCTTAGATTGAAAAGAAGTATGGCCATTTTTTCAAGTTGCCTTTTAAGGAACACAGTTAGAAAAGGAGATAACCAATTATATCAGATTAATTCTCAGGTACATGTGACCTTGCAGCAATCAATCAGTATTCTACAAGGAGCGAATTCCAGAGAGTTTTATGTCCTCAGAGGATGACTAAAAACACTCAGGATACTGCTTACAAATGGCCAATATTTCAAAGAAGGAACTTATTTATTAGCAAGACAGGTCTCCTTAGAGATGAACTGTAAATCACACAGACCTACCTTATCACCTGGAACAAGGAGAAGCAATTAAGGACCAGACAACTCACCCCTTCCTCTACCAGTCCCTTTTCCAGATCCAATCCTTACCACCAGGCAGGCACAGATATTCACAATATGACTGAAAGTGGAAGAGCATCAGTGAACTTGAAAAGACCTTTATTTTGTATTCATCATGCATTTAAAGAAGAGAGAGCACAAGTAAAATAAAGTAAGATAAGGCATCCTTACTTTAGCGATTGGTAAGATCATCGAGGTGTGGTATGATGAGCATAGTTTTGCCTGCCTAAAACCTGCCTGAATTAAATTAGAGGTGCACAGAGGGCAAAATAAAGTATGACAATAAAACTATTGGGCTTTATGTTCTTTTAAATTAACAGGGGGTTAAATTAAGCAAATTTAAAATGGCATTAAAAGAGTTTCAATACCATAAAGTCAAGAAGTTAAGTCTTCGATTATGTTTTACTCTCCACCTTCTGTTAACGTGTGGCAGTACAAACTCCCCTTCACAGATCACCTGTAAATCTCTGCTTAATAGTTGGCAGGACTAAAAACAACTCAGAGAAAATTGCCTTAAGTGAGAATGCTTTGTTAGGATTCACCTTTTTTGTTTTACATAAAAATTGGAATTGTATGCTGACCTTTCACACTTATCTTGACAAATGTATAAATTAATTTACTTGCAGTTGCATTCTTGGGCATTATTCAGGCCCTTAAATCTCTATATCTTCATGCTTGCCTGCCCTCTACTCACCTCTGCAGTACTGAATTTATTCACTTTCTGTTTAGGACATAAAACTATCTTATAATGAAGGGCAATTCATTGAGAGTATGTTTCCATACATATGCCTTAGAATATCCAAGGTACTGCAGTAACAACAAGAGCCTCATTTGTTTAACAATAAAGCTGCAATGTGCCTGAATATCCCTTCTTTGGCCATGGGACCCTCCGAGGGAGGGCAGCCCCACAGAATGCATCAGGCAGAAACAGGAGCACTTTAACAATGGTAAACGTAATCTTTCTACCCTTCTACAAGCCATATATCAAAAAGTTTTTTATGGCATTATAACATTGTCTAACCCCACCAAAAACTTGAAATTTGACACTGGCTTTTGTCATATATAAATATATATATATATATACACACACACACATATACACATACATAAATTACACAACTGAGCGACTTCACTTCACTTCATACACAAATTAACCTGGATCTATAAACAAGTTTAAGAAACAAGGCCTGGTGAAATAAAGTCCTAGAATAGAGTGTTTTTACATAAGTTATTGAAGGTTTAACTGATGTAAGCCATGTTCATTGGAAAGACTGATGTTGAAGTTGAAACTGCAATACTTTGGCCACCTGATGCAAAGAGCTGACTCATTTGAAAAGACCCTGATGCTGGGAAAGATTGAGGGCAGGAGAAGGGGATGACAGAGGATGAGATGGTTGGATGGCACCCCCAACTCAATAGACATGGCATCCCAACTCAAACTCCGGGAGTTGGTGATGGACAGGGAGGCCTGGCGTTGCTGCGGTCCATGGGATGGCAAAGAGTTGGACACAACTGAGCAACTGAAATGAACTGAATATATGTAAACTCCTTAGATGTATGCCTGGTAATTAATAAGTGCTGAGTTGTTTTCTATTAAATATTATTACAAATTTTAAGAAAATACATAGGAAACAAGGGTTGAGAGTTGAAAAAGTCCATGTGAATATGTATTTTGCTAGTTTTCTCTTATAAAACTGTTTCTGTTTAAAAATGACAAAGTCTGTTTCTCCTTGGGAAAAGATACAAACTGAAATTAGAACTTCAAATGCAGAAATGAAATGACCATAACATCCTTAAGAATGTTATCCTAAACATCAACAACATTAAATCACAATTATATTTGCCACAGAAGTTAAGCATCTAAGGATTCCACTAAAACCAAATTAAGAGTACTCAGCACAATTATCACTAGCACAAAATTTGAATCACTTCAGATAAAACCTTTGCAATTGTCTTAACCACAGGCAAAACAACAACTGAAACCTAAAATCAAAATTTAGATGAGTACTTCTGTAATTTCCACTAAAATGTATATAGAATAAATTGCATTCTTATAGCCCATAATGTTGACAGGAAATGACTATACAGATGTGTAGACAGTCTGGAAGCTTGGAACCAATTTAATCAACATCCATTTTTTGATCTATCTAACACGGGAATGATAAGGCTAGTTAACAATGGAAATTAAAATTATTTCTCTTACTAAAAATAACACCCTTTTTGAACACAACCATAATCATACACTTTTTAAAAAGTTGACATTATCCTGGAAAAAAGGTGTTTTATAAACCTGGTTTTGGAAAAATAATAATAAAATTTTACAAGGCAGAGATAATTTATAAAAAATTCAATCAAACACTTTCTCCAGTGTTATATCAGAGCTGAGCATATCACCATCACTTGAATATTTCCAGTGGCGAAACAAACTCATTTTTTAGGTAACAGGGTAATTGCTCAATCTCTCTGACCAAACAAACAAACAAACAAACAAACAAACACAACTGCTTTCTTGAGACAGAGCATGAAAGTTTTAAATTAGTCACTTTATGCAGTTATCTGGTCTAACTCAAGAAAGCAGATGTACTCATCCAGCCTCTGAAAAAAACTGAGTACCTAACTTTAGCTGAAATATCTTCTTCTCCTTCAAGCATTTCCTGCTTAACCATCATTTCCAAAGTTATCAACTTCTAGGTCAATCCAGCAGTAAATCTGTCCTTTAAACTGAAGACCCTATTCCAAATATTGGATTGGCCAAAATATTCACTTGGGTTTTCCCATAACAGTGCATTGCAAAATCCAAATGAACTTTTTGGCCAACCCAATATATACTAGCCAGTGGAGAGAAATATGGAGTATTTTGCTTGATCTGAGAATTTCTTCATGTATTAGTAAAGTCTGATATTTTATTAGTCCAGTCTTATTTAACATACCATTTTTTAGTAAAGTCTGATATTTTATTAGCCCAGTCTTATTTAACATCATGTATACTGTTGGCTTATATTACACTTGTGATCCACCAAAACCTTTACGCAATTTTCATCAGTTCGGTTCAGTCTCTCAGTCGTGTCCAACTCTTTGCGACCCCATGAATCGCAGCACGCCAGGCCTCCCTGTCCATCACCAACTCCCGGAGATCACTTAGACTCGCATACATCGAGTCAGTGATGCCATCCAGCCATCTCATCCTCTGTCGTCCCCTTCTCCTCCTGACCCCAATCCCTCACAGCATCAAAGTCTTTTCCAATGAGTCAACTCTTCGCATGAGGTGGCCAAAATACTGGAGTTTCAACTTTAGCATCATTCCTTCCAAAGAAATCCCAGGGCTGAGCTCCTTCAGAATGGACTGGTTGGATCTCCTTGCAGTCCAAGGGACTCTCAAAAGTCTTCTCCAACACCACAGTTCAAAAGCATCAATTCTTCGGCGCTCAGCCTTCTTCACAGTCCAACTCTCACATCCATACATGACTAGTGGAAAAACCATAGCCTTGACTAGACAGACCTTAGTCGGTCAAGTAATGTCTCTGCTTTTGAATATGCTATCTAGGTTGGTCATAACTTTTCTTCCAAGGAGTAAGCGTCTTTTAAGTTCATGGCTGCAATCACCATCTGCAGTGATTTTGGAGCCCCCCAAAATAAAGTCTGACACTGTTTCCACTGTTTCTCCATCTATGTCCCATGGAGTGATGGGACTGGATGCCATGATCTTCGTTTCTGAATGTTGAGCTTTAAGCCAACTTTTTCACTCTCCTCTTTCACTTTCATCAAGAGGCTTTTTAGTTCCTCTTCACCTTCTGCCATAAGGGTGGTGTCATCAGCATATCTGAGGCAATTTTCATAGCAGGTATGTATAGATCAAGAGCATACTTTGACTGTGTAGTAGGCTTTGCATCTAAATGTGATACTTAACATTTCTGTTGTAATCTTTTTTAATCAATAATGTTTTTATGATTTAAAATCATTTAAATCACATGGGAAATTAAATTTCTCAACTTACAATTATCTTTTTCCTTTTCAGTTCTGTGCCAGCCAAAATTATACAGATAAGGATGGTTGTTTATGTTTATTAATGTCTTTTGTAGGAACAGAATATGTTATAGACTTTGGCAAAACTTCCAAATTTTGCATATTTAAAGCAATACTTTTATGAATGTTTTGTACTTGTCCTTCAGTGTAAATGTGCATCTAAGACATATATCAATAACTAAGACATACATAATTCAAAGCTTTACTATTTCTGGATTTGGAAAAAATAAACAGCTTTTCAAATATTATATATACCCCCCATAGCACTGTGTAAGTGTTTCCCTGGTTTATATCCTTTCCAACATTTGTGTTGTCAGACATTTAAGTCTTTGCTAGTCTGGTAGATATATAATTGCAACTTACTTCATTTTTATGCATTTCCTTGATTATTGATAATGTTGAGTCCCTTTTCATAGGACTATTGGCTATACAGAAGACAAAGAGAATGAAAGACGCAGCATACTGGTATCAGAAAAAGCGGCTTCCATTAATTTAAGCTTACTTATCAACTACTGATTATAAAGGATTTCCTATTAAGGGGCTAGTATGAGTTTTTTGCCCAGTTTTGATATGATTATACATCTTTTTTTTGAATTTTGAATTTTTTGAATTTGACTATAAACAAAACTGAGAGCCAAAGAATCAATGCTTTTGAACTGTGGTGTTGGAGAAGACTCTTCAGAGTCCCTTGGACTGCAAGGAGATACAAGCAGTCCATCCTAAAGGAAATCAGTCCTGAATATTCTTTGGAAGGACTGATCCTGAAGCTGTAACTCCAAAACTTTGGCCACCTGATGTGAGGAACTGACTCATTGGAAAAGACCCTGATGCTGCTGGGAAAGATTGAAGGCAGGAGGGGAAGAGGATGACAGAGGATGAGATGGTTGGATGGCATCACCAACTTGATGGACACGAGTCTGAGTAAGCTCTGGGAGTTGGTGGTGGACAGGGAATTCTGGCATGCTGCAATCCATGGGGTTGCAAAGAGTCGGACATGACTGAGTGACTGAACTGAATACATCTTTTTTCTTATTAAAAGTATGGCCATCTCTCTACCTACCTATCGTCTGTCTAACTGGTGATCCACTGATCTAGAATAGCAGTCCTTTCTTGAGTATGTATGTTGGCTATATGTTAAATGTTAATTGCACATAGCTTTTATTTTTTGCTGTGTCTTTTGATAAAGAGAAGTTTATTAATTTTATCAAGGACTAAATTAATAATTTATACCTTGTAGTTAGTAGTAATTTATGGAAATTACCTTTCTCCATTTTCAGTTAACAGTATGTATGCTGAGATGGTCAATACTGAAATCAGATTGACTATATTCTTTGCAGCTGAAGATGAAGAAGCTCCAAACCATCAGCAAAAATAAGGCTGGGAGCTGACTGTAGCTCAAATCATCAGGTCCTTGTGAAAAATTCAGATTTAAATTGAAGTAGGGAAAGTCACTAGCCCATTCAATTCAGTTCAGTTCAGTCACTCAGTCGTGTCCAACTCTTTGTGACCCCAGGAACTGCAGCACGCCAGGCTTCCCTGTCCATCACCAACTCCCGGAGTTCACTCAAACTCACGTCCATCGAGTCGGTGATGCCATACAGCCATCTCATCCTCTGTCGTCCCCTTCTCCTCCTGCCTCCAATCCCTCCCAGCATCAGAGTCTTTTCCAATGAGTCAACTCTTTGCATGAGGTGGCCAAAGTACTGGAGTTTCAGCTTTAGCATCATTCCTTCCAAAGAAATCCCAGGGCTGATCTCCTTCAGAATGGACTGGTTGGATCTTCTTGCAGTCCAAGGGACTCTCAAGAGTCTTCTCCAACACCACAGTTCAAAAGCATCAATTCTTCTGTGCTGAGCTTTCTTCACAGTCCAACTCTCACATCCATACATGACCACTGGAAAAACCATAGCCTTACCTAGACGGGCCTTTGTTTGTAAAGTAACATCTCTGCTTTTGAATATGCTATCTAGGTTGGTCATAACTTTTCTTCCAAGGAGTAAGCATCTTTTAAATTCATGCCTGCAGTCACCATCTACAGTGATTTTTGAGCCCCCAAAAATAAAGTCTGACACTGTTTCCACTATTTCCCCATTTATTTCCCATGAAGCAATGGGACCAATTGCCATGATCTTTGTTTTCGGAATGTTGAGCTTTAAGCCAACTTTTTCACTCTCCTCTTTCATATGACCTAAATCAAAGCCCTTTGATTATACAGTGGAAGTGACAAATAGACTCAAGGTATTAAATCTGATAGACAGAGTGTCTGAAGAACTATGGAGAGATGTCCGTAACATTGTACAGGACACAGGGATTAAAACCATCCCCATGAAAAAGAAATGCAAAAAAGGCAAAATGGTTGTCTGAAGAGTCCTTACAAATAGCTGAGAAAAGAAGAGAAATGAAAGGTAAAGGAGGAAAGAAAAGATATACCCATCTGAATGCAGAGTTCCAAAGAATAGCAAGGAGAGATAAGAAAGCCTTCCAAAGTGAATTACAGAAATAGAGGAAAACAGTAGTATGAGAAAGACTAGAGATCTCTTCAAGAAAATTAGAGATACCAAGGGAATATTTCATGCAAAGATAGACACAATAAAGGACAGAAATGGTATGGCCTAACAGAAGCAGAAGATATAAAGAAGAGGTGGCAAGAATACACAAAAAAACTATACAAAAAAGATCACAGATAACCAAGGTGGTATGATCAGTCACCTAGAGCCAGACATCCTGGAGTGTGAAGTCAAGCAGGCCTTAGGAAGCATCACTATGAACAAAGTTAATGGATGTGATGGAATTACAGCTGAGCTATTTCAAATCCTAAAAGATAATGCTGTGAAAGTGCCGCATTCAATATGCCAGCAAATTTGGAAAACTCAGCAGTGGTCACAAGGCTGGAAAAAGTCAGTGTTCATTCCAATCCCAAAGAAAGGTAATGCCAAAGAATGTTCAAACTACAGCACAATTGCACTCATTTCACATACTAGCAAGGTCATGCTTAAAATCCTTCAAGCTAGGCTTCAACAGCATGTGAACTGAGAACTTTCAGACGTACAAGCTGGATTTAGAAAAAGCACAGGAACCAGCGGTTAAATTGTCAATATCCATAGTAGCATAGAAAAAGCAAGAGAATTCCAGAAAAGCGTCTACTTCTATTTCACTGACTATGGTAAAGTTTGACTGTGTGGATCACAAAACTGTGGAAGATGCTATAGAGACGGGAATACTAGCCCGCCTTAGCTGCTTCCAGCCTGTATGCAGATCAAGAAGCAACAATTAGATCTGGACATGGAACAACAGTCTGGTTCAAAATTGGGGAAGCAAGATATCAAGGATGTATATTGTCACTCTGCTTATTAAAATTATATGCAGAGTACCTCATGCAAAATGCCAGGTTGGATGAAATACAAGCTGGAATCGAGACTGCCACGAGAAATAACAACCTCAGATACGGAGATGATACCACACTTAAGGGAGAAACTAAGAGGAACTAAAGAGCCTCTTAATGAAGGTGAAAGTGGAGAGTTAAAAAGTTGGCTTAAAACTCAATGTTTAAAAAACTAAGATAATTGCATCTGGTCCCATCACTTCATAGCAAATAGATGGGAAAACAACGGATACAGTGAAAGACTATTTTCTTGTGTGCCAAAATCACTGTGGACAGTGATTGCAGTCATGAAATTACAAGATGCTTGCTCTTTGCAAGAAAAGCTATGACAAACCTAGACAGCATATTAAAAAGCAGAAACATTACTTTGGTTACAAAGTTCTGGTAGAGTAAAAACTGTGGTCTTCCCAGTAGTGTGCAGATGTGAAAGGTGGACCATAAAGAAAGCTGGGCACTGAAGAATTGATGCTTTTGAACTGTGGTGTTAGAGAAGACTCTTGAGAGTTCCCTAGACTGCAAGGAGATCCAACAAGTCAATCCTAAAGGAAATCAGTCCTGAATATTCATTGGAAGACTGATGTTGAAGCTGAAACTCCAATACTTTGGCCACCAGACGCGAATTACTGACTCATGTGAAAAGACCCTGGTGCTGGGAAGGATTGAAGGCAGGAGGAGAAGGAGACAGCATAGTATGAGATGGTTGTATGGCATCACCAACTCAATGGACATGAGTTTGAGCAAACTCTGAGAGATGGTAAAGGACAGGGAAGCCTGGTGTGCTGCAGTGCATGAGTTTGGAAAGATTCAGACATGACTGAGTAACTGAACAACAAAATTTCTGCCCATTTCCAATATCCTTGCTTTTTATTTTCCTTAAGACTTCCAACAAGTTTACTCTTTGTGTGTTTCACATATTATATTTTTGTTTTACAAATATTTGCATTCAAAATTGCAGAGCTATTTGATATTTTGGAGAATATAAAATTCAGAGTCTCTCTGAATTGAAATTCATTGAAAGGATTTAAGGAGTTTTTTAAACATACATTCTCAGATTAACCCACCCACCTAACTAAATCTATTGGAATCTCCAGGTTTCCAGATACTCCCCACCCCTCACACACATACACTTTTTTTGGTTTTTTCATCTTTTGATTACTGAAGTTTGAAGAATACTGGGTAACACAAGCTACTTGCTTTAAAAGTACAAAAAAATGAGATCTAAAAAGTGACTTAATTAAGGCCATTCATTTATTTAACATCAGGGACCAAACAAAAACCTACATAGAAATGTATCCTCCTTGGTGACTGTTCCTTTGGCTCTCTACTTTATCCAACTCTTCTATTTCTCTTAATCTAATACACTAATCTTTACTTCTAGTTATTAATTTTAATGCAGCTCTCCAGAAACTTCATTCTTCTCTTTAATCATAATAATAGAAATACAGCATGCTACCCAGCTGGACTACATTTCTCAGCCTCCTATGCAGTCAGCTATGACTGTAAGTTTATGAATGGAATGTGAGCTTCTAGAAGTGATGTCCACTTATTTCAGGCCTGGTATTTAATACTTCAAGAGTTTCTTTGCATGGCCTTGAACCCCTTTTCTCCTTTGGAGTATGCAGAACATCTTAGGGTACTGGGGTTACAAATGACCAAGAAGCAAAGATACATTGCTGGTTTCTGGTCCCCTTTGAAATGTTAAGTGAAAGATAACTAGATTTCTATGATTTTAAGGTGTATGCTTAAATCTTATTGTAATAGCAATATATAGCATTAAGTAATTAAATGTTTTCATCTACTTTTAAGCACTGTTCATTGAAGAAGACTTTCTTGTCTGTCAATAAACAATGCTTAAAAATAGAAGAAAACAACTGAAGGGGAAAGACTAAAGATCTCATCAGGAAAACTGGAAATATTTTGCCCAAAGATGGTCACAATAAAGGACAAAGCATAGTATAATAAAGTAGATAAAGTGAAGAGATCTAGTAAAAGATGAAGAGATCAAGAAGAGATGGAAAGAATACACAGAAGAACTGAACAAAAAATATCTTAATGAGTCAGATAACCACGATGGTGTGGTCAGTCACCCAGAGCCAGATATTCTTAAATGTGAATTAAGGTGGGCCTTAGGAAGCACTGATATCAGTAAAGATAGTGAAAGCAATGGAAATCTAGTAGAGCTATTCAAAAACCTAAAAGATGGGGTTTTGCACTCAATCGAAGTCTTGCACTCAATATGTCAGCAAATCTGGAAGACCCAGCAGTGGCCACAGGACTGATCAATCCTCATCCCAATTCCCAAGAAGGCCAGTCCTAAAGAATGTTAAAACCACTGGACAATTGTACTCATCTACCATGCTAGTAAGGTCATCCTTAAAATCTTGTGTGCTAGGATTCTGTATTACACGAGCCAAGAACTTCCAGATATCCAAGCTGGGTTTAGAACAGACAGAGGAATCATGGATCAAATTGCCAACATTTGCTGAATCATGGAGAAAGCAAGGAAAAACATCTACCTCTGTTTCACTGACTACACTAAAGCCTTTGACTGTGTGGATCATAACGAACTGTGAAAAACTCTTAAAGAGTTGGAAATACCTGTCTTTCCTATCTCCTGAAAAACCAGTATGCAGGTCAAGAAGTAACAGTTAGAACATGGTATGAAACAACTGATTGGTTCAGGATTGAGAAAGTACAATAGGGCTATCTATTGTCACCCTGTTTGCTTAACTTATATGCTGAGCACATCATGAGAAGTGAAGAACTGGATGAGTTACAAGCTGGAATCAAGATAGGTGGGAGAAATATCAACAACCTCAGATATACAGATGATACCACTCTAATGGCAGAAAGCAAAGAGGAACTAAGGAACCTCTTGATGAGGGTGAAGGAGGAGAGTGAGAAAGTCAGCCTAAATCTAAATACTAAAAATACTAAGATCATGGCACCTGGCCCCATTACTTCATGCAAAAAGAATGGGAAAAGGTGGAAGCTGTGACAAATTTCCACAGGCTCTAAAATCAATGTGGATGGTGACTGCAGCCATGAAATCAGAGATGATTGCTTCTTGGCAGGAAAGTTATGACAAACCTAGACAGTATGTTGAAAAGCAGAGACATCACACTGCCGACAAAAGTCTGAATAGTATAGTTAAGGCTATGGTCTTCCCAGTGGTCACATATGGTTGTGAGAGCTGGACCATAAAGAAGGCAGAGTGCCAAAGAATTGATGCCTTCAAACTGGTTCTGGGGAAGACTCCTGAGAGTCCCTTGGACAGGGAGGAGATCAAACCAGTCAATATTAAATGAAATCAGCCCTGAATACTCACTGGAAAGACTGATGCTGTAGCTGAACCACTGGTATTTTGGTCACCTGATATAAACAGCTGACTCACTGGAAGGTCCCTGATGCTGGGAAAGATTGAGGGAAGAAGGAGAAGAGGGCATCAAAGGATAAGATGGCTGGATGGCATCACTGCTGCAATGGACATGAATTTGGGCAAACTCTGGGAGATGGTAAGGAGCAGGGAGGCCTGGTATGCTGCAGTCCATGGGGTCACATACAGTCAGACATGACTGGGCAACTGAACAACAACAGTAAAATGTTTGGGCTTCCATGGTGGCTCAGTGGTGAAGAATCTGGCTGCCAATGCAGGAGATCCAAGTTAGATCCCTAAATCAGGAAGAGCCCCTGGATAAGGAAATGACAATCCACTCTAGTATTCCTCCCTGGGAAATCCCATGGACAGAGGAGCCTGGAGGTCCACAGTCCATGGAGTTGTTAAAGAATTGGACACTACTTAGTGACTAAACAACAACAGCTCAAATGTGTATATCAAGACAGATGATTTTACCTCTCTAGCAAGAAGATCTATCCATGTAATGAACATGCATGCTTACCCCATTTAATTTTATATAACACAGAAGAACAAGGTGCTTTTAAGATAAAAAGAATAATATTGGATTTAAAATCAATTGACTCAAAAACAAATGCTTGGATAATTCAGATATATATCCAATTTTAACTTGAAATTGTGCTATCATTGCCTGATATCTTTCAGAGAATCATTCAAAATAGAGAATACACTTATTTGTAACAATGGCTTTTTCCCCTTCAACTTTTAAGTGGTATTTAAGTGAATGAGATATTTAAAATTGTGCCATGGACTCTATCAACTAAGAAGTTGATGACTAGAAACTGCTTGCTAAATGTCACATAACCATCTTCTGACAATCTTCCATCTTCTGAAGCAAGTTTTATAGCCCCACTTCACTTGTAAAACAATTTAATAGAATGATTATAAATGTGTTAATCTTAACATAAAAGATTTTAGGTTACTTTACAAAAAGTTGAAGAAAGTCTCAAGAACTTTGGAGACAAATTGCAATAAAAAGCTATACATCATTAGCAAAATATGTTGCTCCAAATAGTTTGACATTAAATGTTTTATTGAAATTTTGCTGATAATCCTTTATGAATTCAAATTAAATGAGGTAGCTTTTTATGTAAGAAAATAATCTACAGCTGTCTTCATATCCTTCCATGAAGCTGTCATTGAAAGGTTACTGATATCTTTCTACTTTACTTCAATACATGACCAGTGAAACAACTGAGTTTTCAGTAACATTAAATTAGAACCCTCATAAAAGTGTTACTCTTTAAAATGCTGATATTTCTCAGTTAATGTAAAAGGATATATAGAAGGATATGTATGTAAAAGAGTTAATACAAATTAAAAAGCCTGCTTCAAGTGACTAATTTGTCCTAAAGCTATAGTACTTTTAGTGTCCAAAGTCCTCCATCTTTTTGAACATCTGAAATTAAAATTGTTGTACATAATCTAAAAATAAGTGGTTTGGAAGTCTCTATTTTCCTGAAAAATACATGTACATTCAGAAAAAAAAAAATAGTCCCTTGGACTGCAAGGAGATACAACCAGTCCATTCTGAAGGAGATCAATCCTGGGATTTCTTTGGAAGGAATGATGCTGAAGCTGAAACTCCAGTACTTTGGACACCTGATGCGAAGAGTTGATTCATTGGAAAAGANACTTTTATATTTTGTGCACATGAGTACTTTTATCTAGTCACTTACCTAAACAATTATACTTAAAAGTTATAATTTATTTATCTATTATTCTAATATTTATAGACTTTTTGTTATTTCTAGGATTTTTATTATAATATTCCCACTAAGAAAATACATGAATATACATTTTGTTCCAAATATTTTCATAGCTATGTTGACTGTACTTCTATAAGTGAAAGTGATAGGTCATAAATTACTTGCATTTTCAGCTTAGTAGCCATCTCCAAACATTTCCCAAAGTGGCTTATACCAACTTTTATTTCTATCAGCAGCATATTAAGAATCCCAATTAATTTTCATTCTTGCCAAAGATGATATTATGAGATACAGCCTTGTTACTTTTACAAAATCTTGAGTGTCTGTACTACTATCTCATTTGGATTTTAATTTAAATTATTCCATGACTATTAAGGATGAGAAATGTTTCATCTGTTTACTGGCTATTTCAGCATCAACTAGCATCTTGATAGTACTCAGGTTCCATGTCGGCAAGAACATTTCATTGGTAGAGTCGTGTATTTCCACAAGGTGGCACATAACATCTACATATATCCATTTTTATGATATTAATGGATTTAGATTATCATGCTTAGATTCATGACTCTATTAGATCTCGGTGTTTAAGAGTGATATTTAGAATAATTAATAGTTCACTTTCAGTGGGAACATGTCTAGAAAAAAAGACTTCCTCTCATCAGTTATTTGGTTTTCATGAAGAACTGTTTGTGTAGTAATTGGAGTTTAAACATTTGTATCTTTATTATTTACTAGTTTTCAGAATAATAAGATGTTAAATTCTTAAGTTCTCACTGCCGTTGGAGTCTCAAACTCCAATTTATTTTTCTTTAACCTCATGCAAGTGAGAATGTTACTTTATTCTGTCTTACATGGCACCTCACAAGGAGGAACAAATAATGACTTTGACATATTTGATATATTCCAAATCACTGGAGTTATTTTATTGATCCTCGAGCATCCTATCTTTGGCCAATAAAAGACCTCGCAGGTTAAAATTTAGGCTATTCTGACACGATAATAGTAGTTTTTCTTATCTGGACTGCTTTCTACATAACAAGGTATTCCAGCCTCATTTTTATAAAGCTCCTGTTTCAAATGTGGGATTAATCACACCTCCTCAAAGGGCCCTGTTTCATTTCAGTTATAGATTATATCTGATACTACTACAACTGTACATTATAAAGGATTTAGTCATTGTCTCTAGGCCTTTTCACTGAAAAGAACTAAGAACTTTTTATTTTCCTTCCCACAAAAGTATGTATCTTCAAGACTATAACAGGTAGTTGTTTTCCCTAATTTGAGAGTCAGAGAAATTTAAGCAAAATGAGAAGACAGAGGAAAATGTAATCAATTGAAAGAACAAGAGAAACATCCTGGAAAACAAAAACAACTAATGTAGCAAAAATAATTTACAAAACAGAGTTCAAAGTATTAGTGATAAGAATGCTAACTGGATTAGGGGAAAATAGATGAATTAAACAGTAGGAATTATAAAAAAAAAATTAGAAGATATTTTTTAAAAAGTCAAAATTGAATAATATAATAATTGAAATAAAAAAACATACTGGGAATAATTAATAGCAGACTAGGTGATACAGAAGAATGCATAAGTGATGTAAAACAACAAAAACCACATAATCATAATGGTAAAAAGAAAACAAATTTTAAAACTTGAGAAAAATTTAAAAGACTTGTGGATCAGTAACTGTACCAACATTCACATTATAGGGGTCCTAGAAAGATAAGAGAGAAGGACATGAAAAATGTAAATCATGAAATTTTGGGTGAAAACTGAGAACCTGAATAAGGAAACATATCCAGTACAGAAAGCACAGAAAGTCCCAAACAAAATGAATTCAAAAGACCTACATCAAGACATAATTAAAATGGCAAAATTTAAAAATGCAAAGAAATATTTGTAAAGGCAGCAAGAGAAAAGCAAAGATAAATACACAAGGGAACCCCAAATAAGGATATTGGCTGATTTTTCTGCAGAAAATTTACAGGCCAGAAGGGAATGTCATGTTATATTAAAAGTTCAGAAAGGAAAAACAAAGAAAAAACCTAGGACTCTACCCAGCCAAGTAGTGGATACAAAATTAACATGCAAAAATCAACTGCATTTCTTTATGCTAGCAATGAATCAGAAAGGGAAAGTAAAAAAAAAAAAAAAAAAAACTTAAATCATATAAAAAATAAAATATTTAGATATATACTTGACCAAGAAAGTGAAATACTTATATGCTGAGAATTAGAAAACACTGATAAAGAAAACTGAAGATTATTTAAGGACATGCAAAAAGAACACATTCTTGAACTGGAAAAGTTAATACTGTTAAAATGGTCATACTACTTAAAGCAATCTACAGACTTAATGTGATGTTTACCAAATAACCCATATTTTTCACAGAACTGGGAGAAACAATCCTAAAATTTATATGAACCATCGAACATGAAAGTCACTCAGTTATGTCCAACTCTTTGAAACCCCATGGACTATACAGTCCTAGTACATGGAATTCTCCAGGCCAGAATACTGGAGTGGGTAGCCTATCCCTTCTCCAGGGGATCTTCCCAATCCAGGAATCAAACTGAGGTCTTCTGCACTGCAGGTAGATTCTTTACTAACTGAGCTATGAGGGAAGCCCTGCAGCTAACAGTGGTGATGGTGGTTTAGACACTAAATCATGCCCAACTCTTGCGGCCCCATGGACTGTAGCCTGCCATATTCCTCTGTCAATGGGACGTTCCAGGCAAGAATACTGGAGTGGGTTGCCATTTCCTTCTCCAGGGCATCTTCTCAACCCAGGAATTAAACCCAGGTCTCCTGCATTGCAGGCAGATTCTTTACAGACTGAGCGACGAGGGAAGCCCTTATGAACCGTAAAAGACCCCAAATTGCCAAAACAAGCCTGAGATAAAACTACAAAGCTGGTGTCATAAATCTTCCAGACTTCAGACAATAATACAAAGCTACAGTACTCAAAAGAGATTGGTATTGGCACAAATACAGACATATGGATAAATGGAATAAAAATGAACCCACAGATCTAGGGGCAACTAATCTTTGACAAAGGAGGACAGAATATACAATAGAAAAAAAGACAGTCTCTTTCACAAGTTGTGTTGAAGACAGTCACATCTAAATCAATGAAGCTAGAATACTTCCTCACGATGCACACAAAAACAAACATAAATTGACTTAAAAGTTCAAACAGACTTTGAGCTTTATCAAAAAGACTTGATAAAACTAATAGAGAATATTGACAAAACATATTCTGACATAAATTGTAGTAATTTTTTGGTCAGTTTCCTAAGGCAATAAACAAACAAACAAATGGAATCTACTAAAACTTACAAGCTTTTGCATAACAAAGGAAACCATAAACAAAAAAAGAAAATACAACTGATGTATTGGGGGAAAATATTTGCAAATGATGTAGTCAAGGGTTTAATTCCCAAAATATGTGAATAGCTCATACAACTCAATAAAAATATAAAACAAAAATGGGCAGAAGCCCTAATTAGACATTTCTCCAAAGAAGACATTCAGGTGATCAATAGGCACATGAAAAGATGCTAAATATCACTCATTATTAGAGAAATGCAAATTAAAACCACAGTGAGGTATCACCTCACACCAGTCAGAATGGCCATCATTAAAAAATCTACAAACAATGAATGCTGATAGTGACTATGGAGAACTGTATGAAGTTCCTTAAAATAGCAGGAATAGAACTACCATTTTGTTGTCACTAAGTCATATCCGACTCTTTGCAACCCCATGGACCACAGCACGACAGACTTCCCTGTCCTCCACCATCTCCCAGACTTTGCTCAAACTCATGTGTCACTACCGTATGAACCAACAATTCCACTATACCCCGAGAAAACCATAACTGAAAGAGATGCATGTACCCCAATGTTCATTGCAGTACTATTTACAATAGTTAGGACATGGAAGCAACTTAGATGTCCATCAACAGATGATATAGAAATTATGGTACATATATACAAAATATTACTCAGCTATAAAAAATTGCATTTGAGTTAGTCTTAATGAGTGGAAGAACCTAGTGCCTATTACACAGAGTGAAGGAAGTCAGAAAGAGAAAGACAAACATTGTATATTAATGCATGCATATGGAATCTAGAAACATGGTACTGATTAACTTATTACAGGGCAGCAATGGAGACACAGGCATAAAGAACAGACTTCTGGACACGGTGAGGAAGAAGAGGGTGGGACGAATAGAATGGAAACATATACATTACCATATGTAAAATAGATAGCAAGTGAGAATTTGCTGTGTGACACAGGCAGCTAAACCAACTGCGCTGTGACAACTTAGAGGACTGGGATGGGGAGGGAGAAGGGAGGTGGGTTCAGGACAGAGGGGATGTATGTATACCTGTGGCTGATTCATGTTGATGTATGGCATAAAACAGCACAATAGTGTAAAGCAATTATCCTCCAATTAAAAATAAACTTTTTAAAGATGATAAAACACTTAGATGAGAATGCTGGCCAAATATTCTCTGACATAAATCATAGCAGTTTTTTCTTAGCTCAGTCTCCCAAGGCAACAGAAATGATAGCAAATATAAATAAATGGAATCTTCTGAAACATAAGTTTTTATACAGCAAATAAAGTGAAAATACAACATATGGGATGGGGAGAAGATATTTGCAAATGATGCAGAAAAGGGTTTAATTTCCAAAATACATAAATATTTACTTATATAATTCCCTTAAAAAAATGTGCAGAAGACCTAACTAGACATCTCTGCAAAGAAGACATTCATATTGTCAACAGGCACATAAAAAGATGTCCAATATCACTAAATATTCAAGAAATAACAAATGAAAACTACAATGAGATGTTGCCTAACAACAGTCAGACCGGCCAACATCAAAAAATCTATAAATAATACACACTGGAGAAGGTGCGGGGCAAAGGGAACTCTCCTACATTGTTGGTGGGTCTGGTCTGTAAGTTAGTACAAACACTATGGAAAATAGTATGGCTATTCCTTAGAAAACTAAAAATATAATTACCATATGATTCAGC
This sequence comes from Redunca redunca, assembly GCA_006410935.1. Classification (NCBI taxonomy): domain Eukaryota; kingdom Metazoa; phylum Chordata; class Mammalia; order Artiodactyla; family Bovidae; genus Redunca; species Redunca redunca. Next base: position 175,193 of record SJYQ01001293.1, on the reverse strand, counting down.
AATCCCACTCCTGGGCATAAATCTAGACAAGTCTCTTTGGAAAAGATACATGCCCTTCAACGTTCATCATAGAGCTATTTACAATAGCCGCTGCATGGAGGCAATCTAAACATCCACTGACAGATGGATAAAGATGTGATATAGAATAGAATATTACTCAGCCATCAAAAAGAATGAAATAAAGCAATTTGCAGCAAGATGGATGGACCTAGAGGTGATCATATTAAGTGAAGTAAGTCAGACAGAGACAGATATGATAGCACTTGTATGTGGAACCCAAAATATGCAACAAATGAACTTATTTACAAAACAGAAATAGATTTAAAGACATAGAAAACAAATTTATGGTTACCAAAGGGGAAAGGGTGAAGGAGGAAGAATAAAAATTTGGGATTAGCAGATAAAACTATTATACATATAATAACAATGCCTCACTGTATTGAACAGGAAACTACATTCAATATCTTAAAATAAAATAGAAAATAATATGAAAAAATCTGCACATATAACAGTATTTTGCTGTATACCAAAAACTAATACTTAAAAAAAATAAATGAAAAAGGAAAACAAATATCCCCCAAAAAAGAGCTCACATAAATTCTCCACAGAATATTCTTAAAAGGCAAAACTTGAACAGCACTACACAAAAGTAGAAATTCAAATGTAGAGATGCATGACAAGACATTCAACTTTATTCATTATTGGAGAAATTTCAATTAAAACCAAAATATTGTATCACTATAGAACCAAGAGAATGGATAAGTGAAAAAGACAATACCAAATTCTGAAGAAGGTATGCAGCATCTGGAACTCATACACTGTGCATATGTAAAACAGTATAACTTTTTTGAAAACTACCTTCCCAGTATATATTAATGCTAAATACACACAGGCCTCATGATTTAGCCATTATACTTCTAGTTGTATTTCCGTTGTTATTGTTGTTCAGTTGCTAAGTAGGATCCAACTCTTTGTGATACCATGGACTGCAGGCTCCTCTATCTCCTGGAATTCACTCCAACTTATGTTCTTTGAGTTGGTGATGCTATCCAGTCATCTCATCCTCTGCTGCCCCTTCTCCTTTTGCCTTCAGTCTTCCCCGGCATCATGGTCTTTTCAAATGAGTCAGTTTCTCTCATCAGGTGGTTAAAGTATTGGAGTTTCAGCTTTAGCATCAGTTCTTCCAATAAAAATTCAGGGTTTATTTCCTTTAGGACTGACTGGTTTGATATTGCTGTCCAAGGGACTCTCAAGAGTCTTCTCAAGTACCACTATCCAAAAGCATCAATTCTGTCATGTTCAGCCTTCTTTATGGTCCAACTCTCATATCCATACATGACTACTGGAAAATCCATAGCTTTGACTATACAGACATTTGTCAGCAAAATGATATTTCTGCTTTTTAATACACTGTTTAGGTTTGCCATAACTTCTCTCCCAAGGAGCAAGCAACTTTAAGATTCATGGTTTAGTCACTGTCCACAGTGATTCTGAAGCCTAAGAAAATAAAATCTGTCAGTGTTTCCACTTTATCCCCTCTATTTGCCATGATGTGATGGGATCAGATGCTATGATTTTAGTGTTTTTTTTTAAATGTTCAGTTTTAAGCTAGCTTTTTCATTTGACTCTTTCACTCTCATTGAAAGGTTCTTTAGTTCTTATTCATTTTCTTTATACCAACAGAAATGTATACAGATATCCACCAAGAGAAATGCACGTGCTTAAGAGATCAAAACTGGAACAATCAAAATGTCGAACAATATAAAACTGACAATTTGTCACACAGTAAATGTAATGTATTCAAACAAATGAGTGCCATCCAGCAACAAGAGTGAGTCAATTTTTCCTACACATAAATCCTTGGATGCATCTCACAAACAATATATGAGGCAAAAAAAAGCAGTTCACAAAAGACATGATTCTATATGTCTCAACTCTCCAAACAGGCAATATTATCTTATTAGAACCCAAAAGAGTAATTATTCCTGCAGAAACAGTGATGCTCAGAGGGGTCATGATGGTAGCTTCTTAGGTTGTATGCTGTTCTGTGTCTTTATATGCATACTGGTTACACAAGCGTGTACATTTTGTCAAAATCCATGGAAAAATACACATGGATTTTTCCACAGGTAGGCTATATGTCATTAACATATTTATTGTAAATACAATTATGTTTACCGTTATTGAATTATTTTCAAATTATCATTTTTCTTTCTCTGTATAAAGGTACTGTCCCATCAGACAATTCTAAAGCAGTTAGTTATAGTAGTTATATTATTATAGTATATTATATAGTAGTTATATTATTGCTCAGTCATGTCCTACTCTTTGTGACTCCATGGCCTGCAGCCCACCAGGGTCCTCTGCCCATGTTTTCCAGGGAAGAATACTGGAACAGCTTGCCATTTCCTCCTCCAGGGAATCATCTCAACTCAAGGATCAAACCCCCATCTCTGGCAGCTCCTGCATTGGCAGGTAGATTCTTTACCACTGAGTCCTCTGGGAAACCCAACTGTAGTCTTAATGATAGTTTAAAATTATTCTTTAATTTTTCATGCATTCTTTTAGTTTTTAATAAAAAAATTCTATCAAATTTTTCAAAAACTACAAAGTTAGCATACTAACCACATCACATTAGACTATATTTATAATCACCTCCCTCACACCTTATATACACATGTACACACTTAGTATTTGGAAAATATGCTNAAGATTTATTATTCATCATTAATCATTACACTGCTAACACATAGTAAGTACTAAATAATTATATGCTGCATAGATAACACCACGCATATACCCTTCCTAGAACCTAGTTAGGAACAGAAAACAAAGCAGTAATTTGGCTTTTCAAATGAAGCAACAGTATTGAATTGTCACAGGAGAAAAATCAAAATAACCTGAATATTTAGAAAATAAAATAAAAATACTGGTATAAACTCAGAGTAAAACCGACCAAAATAATAATCATATCCTGACAAGAACCTACTAGATATTGCTTCCAGCTAATTACTTTCATGCTGCTCTCTCTGTGTCTCTCATCTATTAGGATTTATCAATGAAAAGTTTATTTATGACTTCATCAATCGAGGATTACTGATTGCCTTTTATATTTTTGTTATCACTCTCTAGAATTTCAATACCCATGTGGAGAGTTTATCAAGTCATGTTTTCAGACCTATTCACCTGCTCCTTCTTTCAGTTTCCTGCTCATATGGGCACATGATATTCCTTTTCTTTTATCTTTTACATCTCAAATCAATTATTTACCTTACCACCATATTCTGTTTCCTCCTCCTGTCCTAAACTCTGAACTCCAAGACTTCTTCATCAAAGTTAGACTTTCTATTCATTGACTCTACCATTGTCCACTGTAACCATTAATTTTCCTCATCTTCATTGTTCTACTGGCAACTATAATTTTGGATCATATTCATATACTCAGTTCTGTGGGAAAACTCTTTGATCTACTGGATGTCTGGAAACATTTTAAGATTAGTTAAACCTATGTCCTCTTTTAGCCTGAATACAAGAACTAACTGAAAATAGGAAAAAAAGGAAAACAACAACATCTAAGACTCTTTTAAGATAATGACTGTCAACATCAGTTCAGTACTCAAAACTGCCCAGATAACCTACAAATTAACTTTTCCTTCCCCTGAGTCAGTTACTCCTTACCTTTTCATCTTGCTTTATATCTATATTATTTCTAATCATCACTTTGGCTGCTTTATTTCATATTTATTGAAAATATATAGAACAAGAAACTTCCTCCTTTCCCCTTTACAAATTTACTAATTACCTATGTCATTATCCATATTCTTTATATTTTACTTAGTTACAATGGAATAAATATTCCTGATTCAATCAAAGTTCAAATTTGTAACACTGTTGAAAATTTAACTTCATGTTGAATTTTTGAGACTGCATCTTTACAATTATTTACCTTTTCTNATTCCTGATTCAATCAAAGTTCAAATTTGTAACACTGTTGAAAATTTAACTTCATGTTGAATTTTTGAGACTGCGTCTTTACAATTATTTACCTTTTCTCCTTTTGCATCATATCTCCTGCTCTTGTAGATAATTCTCAACAGTATAAAAACCATATTATATAGTAACACCCATCGTAGACAATAAGAATATTATCTAAAGCCTTCTGAGATCCCCTGCCCCATTAAGCCAGTGCTCTCTTTTGATTTTTAACATTGACAACAAAACTTTGTAAAATTTTTAAAATTGATACATGTATTTCCTCAGTAACTATTTACTCTAGAACACATCATAAGCTCAGTACCCTTCTCAGCTCCATCATCAAAACTGTTAGATCAGAGTCTTAAACAATCTTTTTGTAGCTATTCAACAATTTTTTTGTAGCTACAGCCCCTAGCCACCTTTTTTCCCCTTCATCTCACTTGAATTTTTTATTAGGTGTTATTCTATTACCCATTGAAATATATTACCTTTCAAATCTGAGAAACAATCCTCTCCTTATCTGCCTCCTAATTTAGAGCCTGCTTCTTCTCAGTTCTCTTTATTAATTAAATCTTCTCCTTCACCCATTCTCTAAATATTGGGCATAGGATCACCTTCTCCTTTTCTAAGCTTTCTAAGCCATTTTATAAAGTCCTATAAATGTATATATCTAATCTAGCCACATATTTCCAAATGTGAGACTAGGTTAGTTTTTTTTTTTTTAAACATACTCTTAATTTTAGAGTACATAACAATCCTAACTTCTGGCGGGCTACAGTCCATGGCATCACAAAGAGTTGGAGACGACTGAGTGACTTCGGTTTCTTTCTTTCTTTTTCTAAATTTCTATATTAAATCTCCTTTTTCAACATTTACTTAGACATGCCTATGAGAAATACAAAGTGCTATATATTTCCTTCTTCTTTACCAGCTAAGCTACCAGGGAGGCCCATATTTCCCATATTTTCTACACACTGCTCTAGTATCATTCCACAAATATTATTATGTTGCGATTTTCTATTTAATTAAAAATATTTTTATCCCATAACAAATAGCATGATCGATAGTGAAAATATGAAAACTTTTCTTCTAAAATAAGGAATAAGACAAGGATGCCTACTCTTGCCATTTTTACTCAACACAGTATCAGAAGACCTAGACAGAGCAATTAAACAAGAAAAATAAATTAAAGGTATCCAAATTGGAAAGGAAGAAGTAAATCTGTCACTATTTTCAGGTAACATGATATTATATATAGAAAGTTCAAAAGAGTCTACCAAAAAAAAAGTTAGAATTAATAAATGAATTCAGTAAAGTTGAGAGAATATTAAAATCTTGAACTACTTTACTTGCCTATTTCTCCTTGAAGTTATATTTTTGTCTTATTTTATTAGATTCATAAACACTTAACATAATTAGGTCTTCTTGATGAATTGACTGCTTTTTCATTATGAAATAAGCTTCATTATTCTTAGTAATATCATTTTCTTTGATATTGACTTTATATTTGAATAGCCACTACAACATTCTTTTTATTTAGTGTTAAACTGTATAGTTTTTTAAACTGGGGCTTCCCTGATGGCTCAGCTGGTAAAGAATCCACCTACAATGTGGGAGACCTGGGTTCGATGCCTGGATTGGGAAGATTCCCTGGAGAATGTAACAGTTACCCACTCCAGTATTCTGGCTTGGAGAATTCCATGAGCTGTCTAGTCCATAGGATCCTAAAGAGTCAGACATGACTGAGCGACTTTCACTTTCACTTTGTATAACTTTTTACATTTTTTTGTGATAACCTATTTTACTTTTTATATTTAAAATGGAAATCTGGTGGGTAGCATATAGTTATTGTTTTTTAAATAAAATGTATCAATCTCTATTGAAGTGTAGATCTTTTACATTGATTACTGATATACTTTGGCTTAAGTCTACCATGCTGCTATTCATTTTCTCTGTCTAATCTTTCTTTGACCTTTGTTAATTTTTACATTTTTTTTTTGTTTTTGAGTGAATTGCAGTTTTAAGATTTTGTTCCTACTGCCATTTGGTGTAATTTTTATTCCGCTTGATGTACTACTTACTAATATATCTTGTAGTATGAATACACTGATAATTAATCTTTTCAACTTTTATGTATCTGGACAGGTTTTATTTAACCTTCATTTTGAAAAATAGTTTTGCTTGGTATATATTTTTAAAACAGTATTCTTTTTTATTTTTATTTTTACTTCTTTAAAGAAGTCTCTCACCTGAACCTTCTGATTTGGGCAGCTTCTGCCCACAAAGTACTGCTGTCCTTATCTTTTTCTGTATATAATGCCATTTTAAAGGGTGACTTTATGATTTTTGTCATTGTTATTAATTTTAAGTAATTGATTTGGCCTGATGGTCATTTATTCATGTTTTTTTGTAGCTACGGTCTGTCAGTCTGCTTGAACATATATGTAGTTTTGTGGGTTTAATCAGGAAATGTTAAATCATTATTTCTTCAAATAATTTTTTAACTTCCTACTTTGGGGACTCCAATAACATTATATTGTTTGGGATTATCTCACACTTCACATATGTTCTGCTCATTTACTTTTGTCATTTGTCTCCGATACTTGTGTTTTACTTTGGGTAACTTCCATAACTTCTTCCACTACTCTTTTCTTTGGTGATATCTAATCTGCTGTTTATGTCATTAATGGTATTTAACACCTCAGATATTACAGTTTTTCTTTAAAAATTATATTTATACCTTTTAAAATATATTCCATGTCCACACTTAAAATATTATTTCCTCTTTTTGTACATGTGCAATACAGTTATAATAACTTTTTTAATGTTTTAGTAACTAATCCTATCTATATTATTTCACTCAGTTTAACTGACTGATTTTGTTCCTCATAATTTGTATTTTCCTGTGATCTATTAAAATTCAGAGGTTTGATGTCAAACATTGTGAATTTTACTTTTTTATGTTCTGAACACTATCTTTTCTTTTTTTAATCACCATTCATAGTCTCGAACTTTCTTCTGAAAAGTATTTAAGTTACTTGTAAGTAGTTTGATTATTTTGGTTCTTACTTTAAGCTCTATTAGATAGGACTAGCATACAATGCAGGAGAATTCAGTAAAGTTGAGAGAATATTAAATGGGATCCAGGGTTAGTTTTATCCCACTACAAATGTAAAGTCCAGTGAATTGTGGAGTCTTCTACTCTCACTAGTAGGATTATGATTTATTTCAGGCCTGAAGAAAACACCTGTCCCTGCCACCTCTAATCCTTTTAGATGGCTCCTTACCTGGCTTCAAATAATTTCTGTCTTCACATTGCTCTCTCCTTTCTAATGCTCTGCCTTTAAGAACTCTATCCTGAGTCTCTCTAGACCCTCAGCTCCATCTCCTCAAATCAGGGAACTTTTCACTCTCTCAGGGTTCCCCATCCTTATACCATGTCCTCAAAGCTCTCTCCCATTAGGAAGCAGTGACAATTGGAAGTCTTGTAGACTTTATTCCCTCTCTCTCAAAAATGACTTACCTTCATAATGCAATGTCTGCTGCCTTGTACATTTTGTTGAGCTTTCTCTTATCTCTAAGTGGAAGGAGATATTCTTTCCTATTCTCTATCTTGCCAAGAAAGAAGTCCCAGTCTGAATTTACCTCAAGGCTGAATCAGATGAATCTGAGGCACAGGGAGGAAAGTCTGGTTTTGCTAGGGATATAAAGGATTTGACAAGAGTCATCTAGGCCTGAAGCTTCACTGAACTCAGGACTAAGAAAGAAATCTGACCCAGATTAGACTCCAAAAATTTAAATTAGTGGTAAACAAAAGAGTTCAGTTCAGTTTAATCAGTCACGTCCAACTCTTTGCAACCCCAAGGACTGCAGCAGGCCGGACTTCCCTCTCCATCACCAACTCCTGGAGCTTGCTCAAACTCATGTCCATTGAGTCGGCAATATCATCCAATCATCTCATCCTCTGTCATCGTCTTTTCCTCCAGTCTTCAATCTTTCCCAGAATCAGAGTCTTTTCCAATGAGTTAGGTCTTTGCATCAGGTGGCCAAAGTATTGGAGTTTCAGCTTCAACATCAGTCCTTCCAATGAACACCCACGACTGATCTCCTTTAGGATGGACTGGTTGAATCTCCTTGCAGTCCAAGGACTCTCAAGAGTCTTCTCCAACACCACACTTCAAAAGCATCCAATTCTCCTTTCTTTATAGTCCAACTCTCACATCTGTGCATGACTACCGGAAAACCATAGCTTTGACTAGAGGAACGTTTGTTGGCAAAGTAATGTCTCTGCTTTTTAACATGCTGTCTAGGTTGGTCATAGCTTTTCTTCCAAGGAGTAAGCATCTTTTTATTTCATGGCTGCAATCACCATCTGCAGTGATTTTGGAGCCCAAGAAAATAAAGTCTGTCACTGTTTCCATTATTTCTCCATCTATTTGCCATGGAGTGATGGGGCCAGATACCATGATCTTCATTTTTTGAATGCTGAGTTTTAAGCTAGCTTTTTCACTTTCATCAATATGTTCTTCAGTTCCTCTTCACTTTCTGCCATAAGGGTGGTGTCATGTGCATATCTGAGATTATTGATATTTCTCCCAGCAATCTAGATTGCAGACTGGTTGGGTGCATATAAAACTTGTCAAGGACAGGGATTAGAACATACACTGAGTGTAACAGCTTGTTAAAATATGTTTCAGAGGGAGCACGTAGATTGAATATAAAAATATTTCAATCATCGTACTTCTACTTTAGAAAACAGGAAAATTAGAGTAGAAAATAAATAACTGTCTTTGAGAAGTGGCTGAAAGAGGTTGCACAAGATAACTTCTCTTTGAAAACTCTCTGCAGGGTGCCAATTTTACTTCTCATGATATAGTATGCTTTAAAGAAAAGAGAATTAAAAAAAACACTTTATTCTCACCTGGGTTAATAATTCAAGAGACATACGAGAGGTGATAAAATACACAGATGGTGTTTATAATGTGACATTTCCCATCATATCATGTCATATCAACTAGTGACTCATATCTTCTCCAGGTTTTTTGGCTCAGCAGGTTAGGCCCTATCATCAGCAATTTAACCATCTCTGGGCCATGTGTGGAAACCTGATGCTTAGGGGAAAGGAAGCCTCTGAGGTTCTGCAAACTTTGTATAGTAGCAAAAAAAAAATTATATAGACCGACTTCATCTTTCCTCTGTTTAACACTGTTATTGATTAATCATTTTGTCTGATTCTTTGCCACCCATGGAATGCAGCATGCCAGGATTTTCTGTCCTCCACTGTTTCCCAGAGTTTGCTCAAAATTATGTCCATTGAGCCAGTGATGCTATCTAACCATATCATCCTCTCCTCTTTCACCCTCATCAAGAGTCTCTTTAGTTCCTCTTCCCTTTCTGCCTTTAGAGTAGTATCATAATCAAATCTGAGTTTGATATTTCTCCCAGTAATCTTGATTCCAGTTTGTGATTAATGCATCCCAGCATTTCATATGATATACCTTACACATAAGTTAAATAAGCAGGGTGACAATATACAGACTTGTGATACCTTTCCAATTTTGAACCAGTCAGTTGTTCCACATCCAGTTCTAACTGGTGCTTCTTGACCCACATACAGGTAAGGTGGTGTGGTACTCCCATCTCTTTAAGATTTCCCACTGTTCATCGTGATCCATACAGTTAAAAGAATTTAGCATAGTCAATGAAGCAGTAGGTGCTTTTTCTGGAATTCCCTCGCTTTCTCCATGATCCAACAAATGTTGCCAATTTGATCTCTGGTTCCTGTGCCTTTCCTAAACACAGCTTCTATATATGGAAGTTCTGCTAAACCTTACCTTGAAGAATTTTGAACATTACTTTGCTAACAAGTGAAATGAGTGTAATTGTACTAGTAGTTTGAACATTCTTTGGCATTATGCTTCTTTGGGATTGGAATGATAACTGATCTTTTTCAGTCCTATGGCCACTGCTAAAGTTTCCAAACATGCTGACATATTGAGTTCAGCACTTTAAAAGCATCATCTTTAGGATCTTAAATAGCTCAGGTGTAATTCTATCACCACCACTAGCTTTGTTCACAGTAGTTCTTCCTAAGGCCCACTTAATTTCACACTCTAGGATGTCTGTCTCTAGGGGAGTGACCATACCATCTTGGTTATCCAGGTCATTAAGACATTTTTTTTTAATAGTTCCTCTGTGTATCCTTGTTACCTCTTCTTAATCCCTTCTGCTTCTATTAGTTCCTTACCATTTTTGTCCTTTATTGTGCCCATCTTTCATGAAATGTTCCCTAGGTATCTCTAATTTACTTGAAAAGATCTCTAGTCTTTCCCATTCTATTGTTTTTCTCAATTTATTTGCATTGTTCATTTAAGAAAGGCTTTATTATCTCTTTTTGCTCTTCTTTGGAGCTCTGCATTTAGATGGGTATATATTTCCCTTTCTCCTTTGCCTATCATTTCTCTTCTTTCCTCAGCTATTTGTAAGTCCTCCCCAGACAACCATTTTGCCTTCTTGCAGTTATTTTTCTTTGGGATGGTTTTGGTCCCTGCCTCCTGTACAAAGTTATGAACCTCTATCCATGGTTCTCAGGCACTGTGTCTACCGTATCTAATACCTTGAATCTTTTGTCATCTACACTCTATATTCATAAGAGATTTGATTTAGGTCAAACCTGAATGGTCTTGTGGTTTGCCCTACTTTCTTCAATTTTAGCCTGAATTTTACAATAAAGACTTCTTGATCTGAGCCACTATCAGCTACAGGTTGTGTTTTTGATGACTGTATGGAGCTTCTCCATCTCTGGCTGCAAAGAACATAATTAATCTGGCTTTGGTATTAACCATTTGGTAATATCCATATGTAAAGTAATCTCTTGGGTTATTAGAAAAAGGTGTTCATTATGACCAGCATGTTCTCTTGACACTAGTCTGTTAGTCTTTGCCCTGCTTCATTTTGTACTCAAGGTCAAACTTGCCTGTTACTTCAGATATCTCTTGACTTCCTATTTTTTTCATTCCAATCCCCTATGATAAAAAGAATATCCTTTTTGGGTGTTAGTTCTTGAAGGTGTTGTAGGTCTTCATAGAACCAGTCAATTTCAGCTTCTTTGGTATCAGTGATAGAGGCATACACTTGAATTCCTGTGATGATCAATGTTTTGCCTTGGAAATGAACCAAGATCATTCTGTCATTTTTGAGGTTGCACCCAAATTCTGTATTTCAGACTCTTTTGTTGACTATCAGGGGTACTCCATTTCTTTGAAGGGATTCTTACCCACAGTAGTAGATATAATGGTCATGTGAATTAAATTCACCTTATTTCCATTCATTTTAGTTCACTGATTCCTAAGATTTTGATGTTTACTCTTGCCATCTCCTTGACCACATCCAATTTACCTTGATTCATGGACCTAATGTAGGTTCCTATGAAATATTGCTCTTTACAGCATTGGACTTTACATTTACCACAAGACACATCCACATCCATAGCTGAGTATCATTTCTACTCTCCTTCCATCACTCCATTGGTCTTATCTATGTAATCATATGACACATTACCCACTGGCATGTGACCTTCATTGTCCTTACCTCCTCCAGATGGTGAAATTATGTTAATACATACTTTCACTTTATAAATAAGAGAGTAGCTATTCAGAAGAGGCAAATAACATACATAAAGTCAAACTGTAATTTAGTTATATAACTAAGACAGTGGCCTAGTGGTAAGGAACCCACCTGACAATGCAGGATACATAAGAGATACAGGTTTTATCTCTAGGTCAGGAAGATCCCTAGAGAGGGCACAGCAACCCACTCTAGTATTCTTGCCTGGAGAATATCATGGACAGAGGAGACTGCCAGGTTATAGTTCATAAGGTGGCAAACAGTCAGATATGAATGAAGCAATTTAGCAACCAAGACAAAAATGATTATTTCTATGCATCCTCAAAGTAAGTAAATAATACATATATTTTTTCTATAAACATTGTTAAATACTAATCTTTAGGCATGGTGAAATGAAAATTTCACAAAGAAAGAAAAAAGTGGATATAAGTACCTCTGTGATTTAGTATCCCTGTTCATGAGGAGAAAGAAAATGAGATAGCTTCATTAAATGATGTCTGAGTACATTTCAGTGCTAATATTTTATAATTTTCAATAAACCCTGCCCTTATTATTACAAGTATTCTATTCTTTCTGATACTGACATTGATTAATAAACTGGCCATTCCACGCTGAGTCATGAGGGTATAGTCAAAGCTCTTTTGAATGAAAATATTAGAAATTCACTCCAAATAACTTTAGAAAATAGTAAGGGGAGATAATTTATTGTCAGTGTATTAGCTTATCCACATGAAACTCAGTGACATGAAGCAGAGTTAAATCTCCCTAGGAACAGGAATTAGGTACTCAAATCAGAAAATGAGATTGCTCTCCTTTAATTCTGGGTCACATGTTATCTTTGCTCTGCATTTCTCCACATATGTGTGTCATTTTGCTCCACTGACACAAGGATTATTTTGGATTTTAGCATTCTCACAGCCAAATCAGTAATCTCAGCCAAGTTTTTCCACACTTAACCAGTTTATGTGCATAACAGAGATTAACTGAAATTTCTGTTTAAATTCTAAATATATGGAAAGTTTGGGATTGGTTCAGTCACCTGTTACAGGTGACAAATTTCATAATGCAAACTGCCAAAGTGCAAACCTGTTCATAGGGCAAAGATTTTGTTAAAAGTTTTAAGGGTACAGATCAAGAAAGCACTGTAAAATAAATTCGGTACACACAGAAACAATGAGAATACTTCAAACAGTGGAGAGTGGATTACTAAAATCAATATACCTTCCAACCAGATAATATAAACTTCATAATGTTACAGAAAATTCAATGCAATATATGATACTCAGTTTCTATGGGAACAATAATCAATTATTTTCCGTGAAATTTTCTCTAACAGTTAATTTTGTGTCCATAATTGTTCTATGAATGTACAAGAGAAATATTTCCAATAAAAATAATTCCAAGTAGTCACAGAATTGTGTACTAGACAGCTTTAAAACCTCAGTATCTCTGACTAATTAAATGTCTCTCTGATATAGCTGGTGGCAGGTGCTCTCATGATGGTGCTAACGACCTGTAAAATCTAAGCAGCTCAGAAGTTCTAAGAGTACAAATTGGGAGCATGGAACCATAAAGTAAAGACTCAGCTATTCTTTTTAACATTTAGGGTTTATTGTAGCCAAATTAAAATGTATTAGTTGTGAACTATATTTCTGTATGGAAAAACCTAAAATTAGTGTAAAATAAAGAAGTAGATGCAATATGAATTCACTAACACAAGTGTGGAAAATGGAAATGCTAACAGAAACTTGTGAATAAGCTATTAAAATAATGAAAATGGGGGAAAGTAAGATATTTTGAAGTGAAAGTTAAAGTCATTATATCCAATTTACCCATTTGGATAGTAGTATGAGGTTCTATTACCATGGAAGTAAATATTTATTATATATTCTATATAAGGTATATGTATAGAATAATATAGAGTTTATATTAAATTCAAATTAAATTCAGACAGTTGTCTCCTTATCTCTACTAAGTTGTTCGCTCTGGGTCAAATAATTCTTACGCCTGTGTAAATAAAAGAATTGATCACTACATCAACTTTATAGAAGCAGCAAATGAGAAAACTGAAATTTTTTTCAAAAGACATTTTTTTGTAGGTGACAGGAAAACTGAAAAAAAAATTTTCAGCAAGAGAAAGGGCTATCTACTGTGTATAAAATATTTTGGATTCTCAGTGAGTTAGGAATAAAGAGTAAGTACACTATGATTACAATAGAATATAAAGTGTATGATAACCCCATGAAAAAAATGAAAGCTACCTGTGAAAACACAGTACGATAAAAGAAGTATTTTATCTCACATATGATGCTTCCCTGGGGGCTCAGAGGGAATAGCATCTGCCCACAATGTGGAAGATCTGGGTTCGATCCCTGGGTCAGGAAGATCCCCTGGAGAAGTAAATGGCAACCCACTCCAGTATTCCTGCCTGGAGAATCCCATGGACAGAGGATCCTGGTAGACTACAGTCCATGGGCTCACAAAGAAGACTGAGGAAATTCACTTTCACTCACATGATGCTGTGAAAGTGCTGCACTCAATATGCCAGCAAATCTGGAAAACTCAGCAGTGGCCACAGGACTGGAAAAGGTCAGTTTTCATTCCAACCCCTAATAAAGGTAATGCCAAAGAGTGGTCAAACTACTGCACAATTGCACACATCTCACACACTAGCAAAGTAACGCTCAAAATTCTCCAAGCCAGGCTTCAACAGTATGTGAACCGTGAACTTCCAGATGTTCAAACTGGTTTTATAAAAGGCAGAGGAACCAGAGATCAAATTGCCAACATCCACTGGATCATCGAATAAAGCAAGAGTTACAGAAAAATTTCTATTTATGATTTATTGACATTGCCAAGCCTTTGATGGTATGGATCACAATAAACTGGGAATACCATACCACCTGACCTGCCTCTTGAGAAACCTGTATGGAGGTCAGGAAGCAACAGTTAGAACTGGACATGGAACAACAGACTGTTTCCAAATAGGAAAAGGAGTACATCAAGGCTGTATATTGTCACCCTACTTATTTAACTTCTATGCCGAGTAGTACATCATGAGAAACGCTGGACTGGAAGAAGAACAAGCTGGAATCAAGATTGCCAGGAGAAATAATAACCTCAGATATGCAGATGACACCACCCTTACGGCAGAAAGTGAAGAGGAACTAAAAAGCCTCTTGATGAAAGTGAAAGAGGAGAGTGAAAAAGTTGGCTTAAAGCTCAACATTCAGAAAACTAAGATCATGGCATCCAGTACCATCACTTCATGGCAAATAGATAGGGAAACAGTGGAAACAATGCCAGACTTTACTTTTGAGGGCTCCAAAATCACTGCAGATGGTGACTGCAGCTATCAAATAAAAAGACACTTACTCCTTGGAAGAAAAGTTATGACCAATCTAGAGAGCATATTAAGGCCATGGCTTTTCCAGTAGTCATGTATGGATGTGAGAGTTGGACTAAGAAGAAAGCTGAGTGCCAAAGAGTTGATGCTTTTGAACTGTGGTGTTGGAGGAGACTCTTCAGAGTCCTTTGGACCATGAGGAGATCCAATCAGTCCATCCTAAAGGAAATCAGTCCTGAATGTTCATTGGAAGGACTGATGTTGAAGCTGAAACTCCAATACTTTGGCCATCTGATGCAAAGAGCTGACTCATTTGAAAAGACCCTGATGCTGGGAAAAGTCAAAGACAGGAGGAGAAGGGGATGACAGAGGATGAGATGCTTGGATGACATCACCAATTCAATGGACATGAGTCTGAGTAAACTCCGGGAGGTTATGGACAGGGAAGATTGGCATGCTGCAGTCCATAGGGTCACAAAGAGTCAGATACGAATGAGTGACTGAATCGAACAGAACTGAACTGATCTCACGTATTTGAAGGACTTACATCTTCATTTCTTTATTATCCTTCAATTTTCAAAGCAAGGCCATGTATGTACTTGAATTCTCAACTGAAACAGCACAAAGAGGAAGTAAAATTTCAGAGTGGCTGAGTTGTTACATGGTTAAAGATGGGCTAAGATTTATAAACCAATGATTACCCTCCATGTAAAACTGAAAACAATTTTCATTTGGATTTATATTATTTCCAATGTCCATTTATCTGACATCATGAGAGTTCTATGAAAACAGAAACATAAAAATATATCCCTTGAAAATGAAAACCATTTGATGACATGAGGTCATTTCACTTTTATTACATTCCTTATCATTCTTACTTTAAGTGGCAAGTATTTATTTTCAAGAATTACCCCACTTTCTTCCTAATATCAACAGCTTAATTTGAAGAAGAGTTATAAATATTTTCAATTATTTCTAGCATTGTTCAGAATAAGAGAAGTTCTTGAAAACTGCATCAGTATTGTTTGTGAGGCAAGTAATTTATGGGTACTAATGAATTGATTTTTGATGCTTAATTACTAATACTTTGAGATCATCTAATAATAATGCATATATGTAGACTTCTCTGATAGCTCAGCTGGTAAAGAATTTGCCTGTAAAGCAGGAGACCCTGGATCAATTTCTGGGTTGGAAAGATCCCCTGGAGAAGGGTCTTTCTTCTTCTTGGGCTCCCCTGGTGACTCAGATGGTAGAGAATCCAACTGCAATGCAGGAGACCTGGGTTTGATCCCTGGGTTGGGAAGATCCCCTGGAGCATATGGCAACCCACTCCAGTATTCTTGCCTGGAGAACCCCCATGGACAGAGGAGCCTGGTGGGTGACAGTTCATGGGGACTCAGAGTCAGATACAACTGAGCGACAAACACAGATTAATTACAAAAGAAAATTATATATTTAGATCAAGGCCCCTCTTCCTCTAAATCTTTCTTCCTATTGTAAGATGAGGTGTTTTGATGTCCTAACTTTCTCCCTGAGGATGGAGATTCCTGGTATAATAGACATTTCTTGCCTGTGCTATATCTCTTTCAAATGGAATGGGATATAAAATGGAACTTCTCCTGTTCTCTAAGAATTTCAGTGAAAGGCACAAAGTCAGAGATGATTAATTATATATGTCTCCATATTACACAAGAGACATCATGAAAGAGACTGTATTCTCTTTCTAGTCACATATTCAAAGCACTTACTGAGAGTTAGCAAAATGATCCAGTGATCATCATCCTCAATAGCTTATATGAGAGAAGACTAGCAATTCAGCAGAGGAAAAACTTTTTAAAAGGAATTTCTAAACTTATAACTACTCTGTTGTGTTTTTCCCCCTCTCTCTATTAATTATGGAGGATAGAAGATTGTATCTCTTGTCACTGAATTGATATATTCAAGTCAATTGAAAGAGTACTCAAAGAAGCAGTCATAGAGATTCTAGTGGTTTTTCAAGAAGAGAAATAAACATTTCACTATCTACTTGAATGTTTAATGAATGGCAGAGATACACAGCCCATTTAGCTATTGGAATAGAGAGTGAGAGGGATTCTTGAGAGAATTAACAAGAAACCTCTGATGTTTGATGGTGTGTCACAGAGAGTGGGAAGTTACTGATGAAATCTGAAGGCAGAGGCTGACATGAATATGCCTAAGTAGCAAGAAAACTGGAAAAATAAAAAAAGGATTAGCTGGGTTTTGAGATATTGAGCAAGGCTGCATGAATTTCCACTCTCCAATTCTATGCCATAAAAGATAACTGAGTTTGAGTAGTCATGAAAAGATACTTCTCAAAAGAACGATCTTCTGGATAAGGAGATATCAGCAGGGAGAGGAAGATGACTACTGTGTCAAACCTGAAGACATATGACAAAAGTGACTTGGAGAACATATTGCCTTTGTGAGAAGATGGTCAGAAGACCCACAGGGATCTCCCTTAATTGTCTCTGAGAGAACGAGCCAGCATTTGAAAAGTGCATTTGACTCAGCCTTGAGAGAAATTCAAATTTAAAAAGCTAAATTAATACACTTTTGTCCTGGTACAGAAATCTCTCCATTCTGTTCAATTCTAGATTAGGTGAAATCAAGATGATAGTTAGGTCATGGAGGCAGCAAGTGGTGAGTGAAAGAACAGATTATACCATGGCTTTCAAAGAGCTACCTACTAGGCATGTGAGCACTGACTGGGGTTTGTGAGGAGAGTGGAAAAAGAGGATCAGTTAACATTTTGAATTTAATGAGAAATTAAAATTTAACATTAGATTGGATGATGCACTTTAGTATGTATACAAGACTATTTTAAAAATGCTGTGATCATAAGCTCATTCAATGACTATTGTACTCTCAAAGCCCAATAATTAGAGGCCTAATAATCATTGGCTCATCTCCATTTCCTTGTCTAGGAAGATGAAATTTTGCAACACTACTCTGGCCACTAGTGCTGTTCTTCATATATTATAGCTCTGTACCTTCCCCACATTTCTTTTGTTGGGGGGCAAAAATATATCAATGGTATATATCACACTGGGCAGTAGGTTTAATAGACTGATTGTAAGTCATCACATTTATTCACCACTTTTTAACCATCAGGATGAAAGTGCTATAATGATGCCAGGAGTGTTTGGGTCTACAAATCACTTGATATGAGTAGATTTCATAGTAAAGCACATGCCATTATCACCCTTAAAATTAAACCTGGTTCATTTTCTCCTCCCCAGTGTCAACGTTAACTCTACTTTTGTTGAGCTGAACTCCTTTCATTATTTCCAAAGCTCATTATAATATACTCTTCTTCTGGATCTTCATGACCGAGTTAATTGTGATGATGTGATGTGGCTCACCTAGAGCCAGTCATTCTGGAGTGAGAAGTCAAGTGGGCTTTAGGAAGTATCACTATGAACAAAGCTAGTGGAGGTGATGGAATTCCAGCTGAGCTATTTCAAATCCTAAAAGATGATGCTGTAAAAGTGCTGCACTCAATATGCCAGCAAATCTGGAAAACTCAGCAGTGGACACAAGACTGGAAAAGTAAGTTTGCATTCCAAACCCAAAGAAAGGCAATGCCAAAAATGTTCAAACTACCAAACAATTGCACTCATCTCACACACTAGCAAAGTAATGCTCAAAATTCTCCAAGCCAGGCTTCAACAATATGTGAACCTTGAACTTTCAGATATTCAAGCTGGATTTAGAAAAGGCAGAGGAACCAGAGACTGCAGAGTAACCAGAGATCAAACTGCCAACATCCGTTGGATCATAGAAAAAGCAAGAGAAGTCAAGAAAAACATCTATTTCTGATTCATTGACTGCGCTAAAGTCTTTGACTGTGTGGCCCACAAAAAACTGTGGAAAATTCTAAAAGAAATGGGAATACCAGACCACCTTATCTACCTCCTGAGAAACTTGTATGCATGTCAAGAAACAATGGTTAGAACCAGATGTGGAACAATGGATTGCTTCCAAACTGGGAAAGGAGTATGTCAAAGCTGTATATTGTTACCTTGCTTATTAACTTACATGCAGAGTACATGAAGTGAAATGCTGGACTGGATGAAGCACAAGCTGGAATTAAGATTGCAGGGAGAAACATCAATAACCTCAGATATGCAGAAGACATCACCCTTATGGCAGAAAGTGAAGAGGAACTAAAGAGCCTCTTGAAGAAAATGAAAGAGGAGAGTGAAAAAGCTGTTCTAAATCTCAATATTCAAAAAATGAAGACCATACTGTCCAGTCCCTTCACTTCATGGCAAATAGATAGGAAAATAATGGAAATAGTGACATATTTTATTTTCATGAGCTCCAAAATACTGCAGATGGTGACTGCAGCCATGAAATCAAAAGACATTTGCTCCTTGGAAGAAAAACTATGACCAACCTAGATAGCATATTAAAAAGCAGAGACATTACTTATTAAAAGTTATCTGTATAGTCAAAGCTATGTTTTTTCAAGTAGTCATGTATGGATATGAGAGGTGGACCATAAAGAAAGCTGAATGCCAAAGAATTGATGCTTTTGAACTGTGGTGTTGGAGAAGACTTTTGAGAGTTCTCTGGACACCAAGAAGAGCAAAGCAGTCAATCCTAAAGGAAATAAGTCCTGAATATTCATTGGAAGGACTGATGTTGAAGCAGAAGCTCCAAATCTTTGACCACCTGATACAAAGCACTGGCTCTTTGGAAAAGACCCTGATGCTGGGAAAGATTGAAGACAGGAGGAGAAGGGTATGACAGGGAATGAAGTGGTTCAATGACATCACCAACTCAATGGACATTAGTTTGAGGAAGTGCCCAGATTTCATGATGGACAGGGAGGTCTGGTGTGCTTCAGTCCATGGGGTCACAAAGTGTCCGGCATGACTAAGCATCTGAATTGAAGTTACTTTAAATATATATGGATGCCTATATATGTATATGTACACATTAGCATATACTTACCTTATATATGTGTATGGTTGGAGAAAGATAATTGAGAACAAAATATTCTACCAACACAGAAAACCTTTACAAAGGTATAAGAGAAAGAAAACAACCTTTTAACTGAATTAGATTTAAACCAGACTGTGATATGCACCACAGGCAATCTGCTAAGAGATTGTAAATACAGAAAGAAGTGTTACCATTTTATATAGCTGATAAGGTACAACTCATTATATACATGTTTTCAAGATAAACAATACCTAGCCCTCAACTAAGAGAATTTGATAACACTGTTTGTCACATATAGTTCATCCTTAGTTCAGTGGGATGCTAACAGCTTTAACTAACAAAAAAAATAAACTTTCACATCTTTATGACAGAAGGTAGTTTTGGAGCCAGGAGACCTGGTGAAGTTAGGCTTCTATCCCCCCAAAGAAACTAGGTGAAAGGGGTATTATCTTACTTAATGATGATTTTTCAAAGGGCTGGTTCCCAAGCCCTTGAGAAAAGCATTCCTGAGGTGCAAGTGACAGCAGCCTTATTTCTTTTTTTTAAAATATTTACATACATTACAAAGAGCATTAATTTAGAAAATGTGTAACTTTTTCCTCAAAAATATACAAGCAACTTATGCAGCTCAATTCCAGAAAAATAAATGACCCAATCAAAAAATGGGCCAAAGACCTAAATAGACATTTCTCCGAAGAAGACATACGGATGGCTAACAAACACATGAAAAGATGCTCAACATCACTCATTATCAGAGAAATGCAAATCAAGACCACAATGAGGTACCACTTCACACCAGTCAGAATGACTGTGATCCAGAAGTCTGCAAGCAATAAATGCTGGAGAGGGTGTGGAGAAAAGGGAACCCTTTTACATTGTTGGTGGGAATGCAAACTAGTACAGCCACTATGGAGAACAGTGTGGAGATTCCTTAAAAAATTGCAAATAGAATTGCCTTATGACCCAGCAATCCCACTGCTGGGCATACACACCGAGGAAACCAGAATAGAAAGAGACACATGTACCCCAATGTTCATCGCAGCACTGTTTATAATAGCCAGAACATGGAAACAACCTAGATGTCCATCAGCAGATGAATGGATAAGAAAGCTGTGGTACATATACACAATGGAGTATTACTCAGCCATTAAAAAGAATACATTTGAATCAGTTCTAAGGAGATGGATGGAACTGGAGCCGATTATACAGAGTGAAGTAAGCCAGAAAGAAAAACACCAATACAGTATACTAACGCATATATATGGAATTTAGAAAGATGGGGATGATGACCCTGTATGCAAGAAAACAAAAGAGACTCAGATCTATAGAGTGAACTTTTGGACTCTGGGGGAGAGAGAGGGAGAGGGTGGGATGAGATGGGAGAATGGCATTGAAACATGTAAAAATAAATAAATAAATAGAATAAACTTTTCCAAAATAAAATAAAATAAAATAAAATATTTACATACATTACAAAGAGCATTAATTTAGAAAATGTGTAACTTCTCTCTTTGTAAACAGTCGCAAAGAGTCAGACATTTTAATTCTTAAGTGATCCAGTAACATATTTAGCCTCCATGTGTTTGTGACTCTTTGCAACCCCATGGACTGTGGCCCACCAGGCTCCTCTATCCATGGGATTCTCCAGGCAAGAATACTGGAGTGGGTTTCCACTCCCTTCTCCAGGGGATATTCCTGATCCAGGGACTGAACCCAGGTCTCCCATACTGCAGGCAGATCCATTACTATTCTGAGCCACTAGGAAACCCCTTAAAATGAACAGAGTTCCTTTTTAGGTATCCATTTCGAATACAGCAGTGTGTACATGGCCTTCCCAAATTTCCTAACTATCCCTTTCCCCTGGAAATCGTTATTAATTTTTTGTCCCTGAGTCTGTTTTGTAAGTTCATCTGTATCATTTCTTTTTATGATTCCATATATAAGGATGTCATACAATATTTCTCCTTCTCTGTCTGACTTACTTTACCAGTATGACACTCTCTAGGTCCATCCATGTTGCTGCAAATGGCATTATTTCACTGTTTTTAATGTCTAAGTAACATTCCATTGTGGGCTTCCCTGTTGGCTCAGATGGCAAAGAATCGCCTACAATTCAGGAGACCTGAGTTTGATCCCTGGGTTGGGAAGATTCCCCTGGAGGAGGGTATGGCAATCCACTCCACTATTCTTGCCTGGAGAATCCCCATGGACAGAGGAGCCTGGCAGGATACAGTACATAGAGTCATAAAGAGTTGGACATGACTGAGTGAGCACAGCACAATATTCCATTATATTTATATAACACCTCTCTATCCATTCCTCAGTCGATGAACATTTAGTTTCCTTCTATGTCTTGGTTATTGTAAATAGTGTTGCAGTAAATATTGGGGCGCATATATCACTGCTGGCAGCAGTAGTCCTGGGTGGCATGTGTTGGCATGAGCCCTCTTGGAGGTCAGCCCTACCACAGAGGCTGTAGACTCCAGGACTGGGTTGCCTCAGGTCAAACAACTAACATGGAGGGAGTGCAGCCCCACTCAACAGCAGACAATTGGATTAAAAACTTACTGAGCATGGCCCTGTCCACCAGAGCAAGACCCAGCTTTCCCCACACCAAGACACTCTCATCAGGAAGCTTTCACAAGCCTCTTATCCTATCCACCAGAGGCAGAGAGAAAAAACAGGAGCTGCAATCCCACAGCCTCCAGAACAGAAACGACAATCACAAAAGCCTAACTGAAATGAAAAGAAACAGGATTATGTCCCATATGAAGGAACACAAAGCTCCAGAAACACAAGTAGAGACAGGCCTGCTTCCAGAAAAAAGAATTTAGAATAATGATAGTAAAGATGATCCAGGATCTCAGAATACTTTGCAATATATATTTTGAAATAACTCCATAAATTATATAGCAAGAGTTTTCTATGGAACAGAATGTACCACTTTTAATCATTAAATGTAAAAAATGAGAACTTTTATATTAAATTATTTAATGTATAAAATATATAGGTAAATAATAAGTGTATTTGTGAATGGCATATTTTTTTTTTAATTAACTGTGATGAAAGCAGGACTGACTAGGATA
Source organism: Redunca redunca (assembly GCA_006410935.1). Lineage (NCBI taxonomy): Eukaryota > Metazoa > Chordata > Mammalia > Artiodactyla > Bovidae > Redunca > Redunca redunca. The sequence goes on along the minus strand of SJYQ01001293.1, from coordinate 152,189 downwards.
GAATATTGCCAGAAGTCCCCTTGCACCTATTTCACTTACTATACTTTTCCAAAACAAACTACTATTCTGTCTGATAACTATAGACATGTTGTACCAGGTTTTGAAATTTTTATAAATGGAATACAAAGAATTCACTCTTTTATGTCTGTCTTTTCTTACGTATCATGTTTTTGAGATCTATCTGTTGAAACGTGGCATGAAGTGTTCATTCTTGGTACTGTATGATAGTCCCCTGAATGAACCTATCACAATTTACCCAGTCTAACACTGATGGTTACTGGGTTAGGTACTTTGGGGCCACAAAGAATAATGCTACCAAAAAACTTATACATGTATTTTAGTGAATATATGTACACGTTGTGTCAGGTACATGCTATAAGTTGAATTGCTATGTCATAGACTATGAGCTCATTCAGCTTTGTTGATATAGGTAAATATTTTTGAATGTAATTGTTCCGATTTAACCTCATTAAAACAATATATGAGAAACTCAGCTCCTCAATAACCCAAGTAAAACTTTTTAACTTTAACCATTGTCTTTGTCTGGGTGGCTAAAACAAAGTACCTCAGACTAGATAGCTTATAAACCACAGACATTTAGCGCTCACAGTTCTACAGACTGGGAAGTCCAAGATCAAAGCACCAGTATGGTCAAGTAAGGTCAAGGGAGGAATCCTTTCTTGGTTCATAGCCAGCACTCTTCTCATTGTGCCCTAATCTCATAGAAGGTGCTCCAGAGCTCTGTAGAATCTCTCTTAAAAGAAAACTATTCCTATTCCTGACAGTTCCACCCCCATTGACCTAAGGCCCTCCCTACTAATACCACTACCTTTGAAGGTTAGGATTTCAACCTATGAATTAAGTGGGAAACACAAACACTGAGACCATAACAGCCACCTTTTTGTGTGAATAATGGTATCTTGTCATTTTATTTGCATGCCCCTGACAACGATATAGAGATACAGACACAGATATCCTTGTACATGCCCGTGTGTGTGTGTGAAATACTTAATTCAGGTCTTTTGTCTGTCACTTTGTCTGAACCTTCATTCATTTATTGTAAATTTGAATATAAGTTATTTTGGATATATATACTGGAATTGTCTTCTCTCACTCAGAGATGCGTTTCATGTATAGCAGAGTCATTTGACAAATCAGACATTTGTTAATATTAATGTATAGTGCATGTGTGCATACTTGGTCGCTCGGTCATGACTAATTCTGCAACTCTTTGGACTGTAGCCCGCCAGGCTCCTCTGTTCATGGGATTTTTCAGGCAAGAATATTGGAGTGAGTTACCATTTCCTCCTTCCCAACACAGGGGTTGAACCTGGGTCTCCTGTGTCTCCTGCATTGCAGGTGGATTCTTTACTGCTGAGCCATCAGGGAAGCCCCATTAATGTATAGTATAACTTATCAACTAAAGTTTCTATGTCTTTTAAAGAAATTCTTGATTATCCTACCCATAAAAACATTCTTCTACATTTTCTTCTAGAAATTTATAGTTTCATATTTCATATTTTAATGTGGAAATGTGGAATTCATCTGTAACATTTTATTTTTTCAAATGCCTAAATGGATACCCAATTTACTCTATTTATTGGAAAGATTATTTTCTCCAAGTGCACAGTAATGACAATTCTGTCATAAATCAAGGGATTATATGTGTATAGGACTTTCCTATGTTACTAGACTGTTTCCTCAGTTTATTTATCTACTTATCTTTTTCTGCATCTTTTACATATTGTTACTTGCTGTAGCTTTACAAAGTATTCATCAATAGTTATCCAGGTTTATTCTTCTTATGTTGAGGAATCTGATATCCATATTATTATTACTCCTTTAAAAAGCTGTCTTTTTTTTTTTTTTTTTGGTCTGGCTGCTTGTGACTTTTTTCTTTTGTTTTTTGTGTTGTTGTTGTTGTTGTTTTTTCTTTTTCTCTGGTTTTCAGTACTTCCATAATATGTCTAGGTGTGTTCTTCTTTGCATTTACCCTGCTTGGGTTCCAATATTCTTCATAAATATATAAACTGTCAGTATAAAGGAAACTTTGTCATTTACTTTGGATATTGCTCCTCCCCTGATTGGAGAAGGAAATGGCAACCCACTCCAGTATTCTTGCCTAGAGAATCCTATGGACAGAGGAACCTGGTGGGCTGCTGTTCATGGGGTCGCACAGAATTGGACACAACTGAAGCAACTTAGCATGCATTGGAGAAGGCAATGGCAACTCACTCCAGTATTCTTGCCTGGAGAATCCCAGGGATGGAGGAGCCTGGAGGGCTGCCGTCTATGGGGTCGTACAGAGTTGGACACGACTGAAGTGACTTAGCAGGAGCAGCAGCAGCCTGCCCTGATATCCTTCTCTTCTCTTCCCTCTTGCATTTGCCATGGTTTTCATCTATGTGATTCAGCTTGAATATTTTCTAATGACCTATCTTCTACTCCCCATCAATCTTCTTTTCTAATTTAGTTGTTACCATATACTGCTTTTTAAATTTCAGTCATTGCATTTGTCAGAAATAGAATTTCCAGGTGATTTTTTTTCATAATTCACTGTTCACTGGCAAAATTATTCTTGTTATATACTTTCTTAGACATGTTAATCACTATTAACTTAATGTCCACATTTGAGAATGGTAATAATTCTATCATCCCTAAGTGTGTTTCTATTATCTGATTTTTTCATGGCTGTATTTTCTTAATATTTTGGCTGATTTTTTACTGAATGAAAGGCACTGTAAATAAAAAATATAGAGGCTCTAAATGATATTTTTCTCCACAGAGGAAGTATATCATCTTGAGCTAATCATACTGACCTGATTGGTAACTGAGATACAAATATACAAAACAAATAACTTGCCTAACTGTAGTCTATCACCCTTTCTGGACAATAACTCTCTAAGAGCCCTAAATGATAGTACTAGCTGTTTACTGGTAAGTTTTTAAATTCAAATTTTGTATCTTTTTCAGAACCTGAAAAACTCCAAAGTTGGATCAGAGTACTTGCATCATTTTTCTTAAAGTACATATAATATTAAAAGTAGTGACAGTTTTGACTTCATAGAGGACTTCTACTATATTACACTAAAATTTCAAAACAGAAAACTCTCTCTTACACTGTTCTACTTCATCAAATAATAAAATATTTCAAAATAAGAGGTATAGTGTACTGTTTGAAAGTACAGTCTGTAAGTCAGGTAGACAGGGTGTGAATGCCATTGTTATAACTTACAAGAGGAATGGCATTTGGCAAGTAACAGTGTATCTCTGTGACACTGACACTCCGTTTTCTAATCTATTCTAATTCAGAATAAAAATAGTATTTACATATAAATTATTTATAAAGTTTCATTATTTCTTCATTTGACAACTATTTCTTGAGTATATGTTCTATATTTCAAATATTTTTTTTATGTCATAGGAATATACCAGTGAATAAAACAATCAATAAACCCCTCCCTTAGTAAAGTTTGGATTCTAATGTGGACAATACCCAACGCATATCAACAGATAAATATGGTATGTCAGATAGTTGGAGATAAATAATGTAACCATTGCTCTATCCATCATTCTGCTCCCATCCAATTATATCATTGCCTAACTGGTTCATGAACAAGGTGGCCATGGCAGCAGTGATAGAGGTAATACACTGGAGCAGAATATGGGATTTATTCTTACCAGAGCAGAATCGGTTATAGATACTGCTGAGTTTCAGTATGACCACAGCAGAAAGGAACACTTAGCCTCTGTTCTGGCACCATTTCCTGTGATTAGCAGCCAGCTCAGCTGGTGGAAGAGGCAACTCTTTGTACTCATTGGACAAGGTGTTCACTCTAGATATGGATTTTTCTTCCCTGTCTGCAATGCTTCTGCCAAAGGAACTGTCCACAGATTTACAGACTGCCATGCTCACCATGTTGGTATTACACACAGAATTATTTCTAATCTATCGAATAATTTCCTAGCCAATAAAGTTTGGCAATGTGCCCAGGTCCATGAAATTCATTGGATGCATAATCTCATTATCTTGAAACAGCTAGCTTTATAAAAGTGCAATTTTGAATTCTTTTGAATTCTTACTTGTGGTTATAACTTGTAGAAGTGGGGAAGTTTTTTCCAGGATATGATATATGCTCTAAATTGGCAGTCTATAAATGGAGATATTTCTCCTTTGGCCAAGATTCATAAATCTGTGACAAAAAGGGTGAGTACCTCTCTTCACTCTTACCACAAATAATCAATTAAAGGGAAAAAATTCTGTCCATGACTTTATGGCCATGGACTTTTCTGTCCATGGTCTAGAAGTTTTAAATGCAAAGGAGGAAAGCTTATTTATAAAAATGACAAAATAATTATTCTATCTATTAAACTAGAATTTGAGATAGTGACTTAACCACTTTTAGTTTCAACACCAAAGAATCAACTAGCAAAGGAGGTTACACTTCTGGCTGGGTAACTGATGACCCGTGAACTCCCTGATGTGCAAGCTGGTTTTAGAAAAGGAAGAGGAACCAGAAATCAAATCGCCAACATCCACTGGATCATGGAAAAAGCAAGAGAGTTTCAGAAAAACATCTACTTCTGCTTTATTGACTATGCCAAAGCCTTTGACTGTGTGGATCACAATAAACTGGAAAAATCTGAAAGAGACGGGAATACCAGACCACCTGATCTGCCTCTTGAGAAATCTGTATGCAGGTCAAGAAGCAACAGTTAGAACTGGACATGAAACAACAGACTGGTTCCAAATAGGAAAAAGAGTACGTCAAGGCTGTATAATGTCACCTTGCTTATTTAACTTCTATGCAGAGTCCATCACGAGAAACGCTGGACTGGAAGAAACACAAGCTGGAATCAAGATTTCCGGGAGAAATATCAATAACCTCAGATATGCAGATGACACCACCCTTATGGCAGAAAGTGAAGAGGAGCTAAAAAGCCTCTTGATGAAAGTGAAAGAGGAGAGTAAAAAAGTTGGCTTAAAGCTCAACATTCAGAAACAAAGACCATGGCAACCGGTCCCATCACTTCATGGGAAATAGATGGGGAAACAGTGGAAACAGTGTCAAACTTTATTTTTTTGGGCTCCAAAATCACTGCAGATGGTGACTGCAGCCATGAAATTAAAAGATGCTTACTCCTTGGAAGAAAAGTTATCACCAACCTAGACAGCATATTCAAAAGAAGAGACATTACTTTGCCAACTAAGGTCCATCTAGTCAAGGCTATGGTTTTTCCTGTGGTCATGTATGGATGTGAGAGTTGGACTGTGAAGAAGGCTGAGCACCAAAGAATTGATGCTTTTGAACTGTGGTGTTGGAGAAGACTCTTGAGAGTCCCTTGGACTGCAAGGAGATCCAAACAGTCCATTCTGAAGGAGATCAGCCCTGGGATTTCTTTGGAATGAATGATGCTAAAGCTGAAGCTCCAGTACTTTGGCCACCTCATGCGAAGAGTTGACTCAATGGAAAAGACTCTGATGCTGGGAGGGATTGGGGGCAGGAGGAGAAGGGGACGACAGAGGATGAGATGGCTGGATCACATCACGGACTCAATGGACATGAGTCTGAGTGAACTCCGGGAGATGGTGATGGACAGGAAGGCCTGGCGTGCTGAGATTCATGGGGTTGCAAAGAGTCGGACACGACTGAGCGACTGAACTGAACTGAACTGATGACCCAGGGAAGAATGGTTGCCATGACACAATGTAGACCCAGGATGACAGTCTGAAACACAGACGGTCCCCTGGGAGGTCTCTTAATATTTCTGAGACCTGTGATTATAGTCAATAGAAAAGTTGTATTGTGTTCAAAGGAAGCATGACTAATACTGCTTTATTGAAAATTATTATGTTCAAAGTATGGATACTAAGCGACACAAAATAGAATATACTGGCTTTGTAATGTGTTAATTTAATCTAAACTACTTTTCCTGGAATACCCTTTGTTCTAGGTTTGTGATGAAAGGAAGCCATAAGGTATGTTTTTGCAAAGATTTGGAGGACAGGAATGAAGCAGCAACTTTATGCTCTTTACACATAGAAGGCTATAACAACAAGGTCTTTGGGCACTTTTGTAGCTCACACATGTTGTTGCTTTCTGCTGGCTGAACTTGTATTTGTTGGGCAGCTGCAAATCTGCAACTAATATACACCCCCCTGAATAGTTCTTCAGTTTCTATGGTTTCTGGGCCAGGTGTGTGTTTCACTCCAAGAAGAGGGGCAGCAGCTTCTCATGCACTATGCCAATCTCATCATGATCAGCAACAATGAGAACTGAAGTGGGTTCCAGATAATCTTGTGGTTTCCAGTTTTTACACAAGTCCTAGTTTATCCTTGCCCTCACTTTCATCTATCTTTCCTTCCTTATCCATCTTTCTTTCCTAATGGCCTGTGCTGCAGCTGTGGATCTCCAGAATAAGACAGGAAAACCAAAGTATGACCAAGAAAAATGGTAAATCTGTTTGTCTCAGTAAATTTTAACTGATAAAAGTAGAAAGAGATGTTTTCATTGAGAAGAACACAGTTGGGTAAACAGAGAAGAGGAGAAGGAATGAGCTCCTTTTTCTTTGACTTTCCTATTTAGGAGTTCATCCTATTTAGGATGAAGTGAAGTTCAGAAACAGGTATTAAAGCTAAAATCAGTAGAAATTTTCACAGCATAATTATTCACACAAGAATTCACTATTTATGGTTTCATATTTGTGAATTTGTCTGCTTGCTAAAATGCATTTATAACTCCAAAGTCTGTACTCCCAGTGCTTTCAAAGTCATTCACAGACATATACAGAGTGGCAAATAATTTGAGTCACTGTACACATACCATCCCAGTTTAGGCTGAATAAGACAGTGCTCTGACTTGTATTTCAGCCTTCATACTTTAAACAAGAGACACTTCTTTGAACTTTGTAGGGTCACTTTTTTTAAAAAAATGTACTTTTGTGCTTTTTGTCATGATTTTACTGTCTTAAATGTCATTTTAGTGTAGTGTTAAAGTGTCAGCTTGTATTCCTAATCATAAGAAGACAGTGACGTGCCTTATGGAGAAAATACATGCTTAGATAAGCTTTACTCAGGCAATTCTTAGAGTGCTGTTGGCCATCAGTTCAATGTTAATAAATCAACAAGAGGTACATCCTGGAAATGGAAGAAGAACATACACACAAATAACATAAGTATCGCTTAGATGAGCTGAAAATAATGATGTAAAATAATTAAAATACTAGCTATTTTAGTTAGACATTTTAAATAAGGTTCTCTCAAAATGTGACACTTTTATTATCAAGTGGTAGACCTACCTTCTAAGAATCTCAAAATTTATAAAAATATCAGATTCTTATTGTATTCATGTATTTAAGGAAATACATTTATAAATTACTGGGTTTATATATTTGTTTATTCAAAATTACCTGAAAAACTCACAATCATCAAAATTTAGGATTTATGAAATTATAGGTTTGTTTTTTTTTTTAACTAGGTCTCTGGATTAACAGACACAACTGATGTTTCATGCAGCTCTTAGGAAGAGAGCAGCATGGCATATAGGAAATGAGTAAAAGCTTACTGAAGAGACTGCACTCAAATTATAATGTAAGAGTTACATGCTTCCTCAGACTGGTCATAAAAGGCTGCATGCTTTCCAAGGGAAACAAGGTGATGTTTCCAAGGGAAACAAGGGAAAGCAATGATGAGTTAATGAGGGGAAGAAAAGTTTCTATTCTGTGTAAATTATTTCACTTTATACTGTTTCTTATTATTCTATACAACTACCACAAAAGCTTCAGAGAGTATAACTCCTGTCCTGGAAGGAAAGTTCTACTTTGTTCATTTGCTCAGTTTTGTCTGAATCTGTGACCCCATGGACTGTTGCATGCCTGGCTTCCTTGTGCTTCATTATCTCCTGGAGTTTGCTCAAACTCATGTCCATTGAGTCAGTAATACAATACAAACATTTCATCCTCTGATTCCCCCTTTTCCTCCTGCTTTCAATCTTTCCCGCGTCAGAGTCTTTTCCAATGACTTGGCTCTTCGCATCAGGTGGCCAAAGTACTTGAGCTTCAGTTTCAGCATCAGTCCTTCCAATGAATATTCAGTGTTAGCCAAGATCATTTCAACTTAGAAGCTAAAGTAAGTTTTGTTATTTTTGTTTATTAGTAAAGTGTGTTTCAGGGGTACCATGAATTTATAAAATCCATCAGTAAATGTTTTATTTACTGAATAATTAGATAATAATGTTAGTAAGAAACTGAATCATACTGAAATCATTAACAAATCAATCCCAGAGACTCAATCCGTAAAATCATATTTTGTATATGAGCTTAATAAATCTTACAAAAATGCAGTACAAACTCAACAGTGGGTCTCACGGTGTTGGACACAACTGACGCGACTTAGCAGCAGCAGCAGCAGTATAGATTCATCTCACAATTCAGGCCACTGGGACAAAAATTAGTATAGGGAAGCAATTATTTGCTGAATAGAGCTCTGATCGGCTTTATGAATTAATATAGTATTCAGGGACTAGCTTAGAGCTAGAAAAAGCTTGCAAATTATTTGAGATGGTAATGACAATGGCAACCATGCCAAGGGATCTATTTCATTTCTTAATCAAGCATTAGGTATTTAGTTACTGACACAGAATATTTACTGACAAGTTACCTTATACATTGATTAGACATTCTTCCCCTTATTCTCTTACTGTCAGTAATCAATATTTATGTATTATACTGCATAGTTTTCACTAATGCACTAACAGTTATTGTGTATTCATAAGTTTATGAACGTCTATAATTAATGAATTTAAGTTCAGTGAAAAGAAGGTCCTTATTTGATGTAAGATAAAAAAGAAGATAACAAAACAAAAAGTTGTCATAGAGAAATAGAGTAAATTTTACAAACAACAAAGTATATAGGAAAAATGAGACACACATAGAAGATTTCGTATATGTGTGGTTAGGAAACCATTAATTTCTGTTCACTTTTACATTTCGTGATGCCTAGCTTTTACTAAGCAGCACTGTTAATAAAGTAAGGGGATAAGGTTAAAATAGTATCAATAAAGATTAGTGGTGGATTCACAATAGGTTGCTGTTTTCAGTAGAAGGGAAAGATTCCTAATTTGTGTAGATTCCTAATTTGTGCAACAACCAGGGATTTGTTTGGACTGATATTTTTAAATACTATATATTTATGGTAAAAAAAAATATATGGCCATAATCTGCATATCAAAAATAACCAATGATTTGAAAGAAAAATGTCTGCATTCAGTTCCTACTTTTCTGGGAGGAAAACTTCCCTTTACTGAAGTACAGGACTTGCAAAAATCAATCACAATAGATAAAAAGTATTTAAACACCATGCATAATATCTGAAATTAACACTGCATTGTTTACTCACTAAGCTGTGTCTGACTCTCTGTGACCCCATGGATTGTAGCATGCCAGGATATCCAGTCCTTAACTATCTTCCGGAGTTTGCTCAAACTCATGTTTATTGAGTCAGTGATGCCGTCCAGCCATCTCATTCTTTGCCTCCCCCTTCTTCTGACCTCAATCTTTCCCAGGCTCAAGGTCTTTGACAATGAGTTGGCTCTTCATATCATGTAGTCAAAGAATTGGGGCTTCAGCATCAGTCCTTCCAATGAATATCCATGGTTGATTTCCTTTCTTATTGACTTATTGATCTCCTTGCTGCCCAAGGGAATTTCAAGAGTTTTCTCCAGCACCACAATTCAAAAGCATCAGTTCTTCAGTGCTCAGCCTTCTTTATGATCCAACTCTGATATCCATACATGACTACTGGAAAAACCATAGCTTTGATTATACAGATCTATGTTGGTAAAGTGATGTATCTGCTTTTCAGTATGCTAAGTTTGTCACAGATTTTCTTAGACTGTCTTTGTATTTCATGGCAACAGTCACCACCCAGAGTGACTGTGGAGGGCAAGAAAATAAAATTTGTCACTGTTTCCAATTTTTCCCATCTATTTGCCATGAAGTGACAGGACTAGATGCCATGATCTTAGTTCTTTGAATGTTGAGTTATAAGGCAACATTTTCACTCTCCTCTTTCACCCTCATCCAGAGGCTCTTTAGTTACTCACTGCTTTATATTATTAGGGTGGTATCATATGACTCTCTAAGGTTATTGATGTTTCTCCTGGTAATCTTGATTCCAGCTTGTGATTCACTCAGTCTGACATTTCACATGATATACTCTACATATAAGTTAAATAAGCAGTATGGAAGTGTACAGATTTGACATAGTTCTTTGCCAATTTGGAACCAATCAGTTGTTTCATGTCTAGTTTTAACTGTTGCTTCTGGTATTCCTGGGAATACCGGGAATACTTGCCTCATAAGAAACCAGTATGCAGGTCAAGAAGCAGCAGTTACAAGTTGACATGAACAATGGACTGGTTTAAAAGTGGGAAAGGAGTAGGTCAAGGCTATATATTGCCCTAGTCAATGTTACTTCTACCTCCTAAAGTGCCATAATAGCTTTTCCTTTTTAGGACTTGAAAATATACATCACAAATTAGTTTTTTTACAGTTGGTTCTATATAAACACTGCTATACTCAAAACATTCAAACTGAGATATTGGTGATTTGATATAATCTTCTGGAAACTTACTTCTAGAATTGAGAATTCAGCCAATAAGTCAGTCATTTAAAATATTTATTGATAAACTGTTATGTGCAAGGATGTGAACTGGTAATAGAACTACATTTTCAATGCTGGTAATAAAACAACAAATATGAAGTTGTTTTCTTGGCACTTCTGCAGTTAAGAATCTGCCTGAGGACATGGGTTCAATTCCTGGTGGGGGAATTAAGATCCCAAATGGCACTTTTTTTTTTTTTTTTTTTTTTTCTT
>SJYQ01001293.1:128924-141307 GCA_006410935.1 Redunca redunca | reverse complement strand
CAAAAAAATATTGATAGATACAAGTATATAAAGTCAGGGCATGAACATGACTTGATCAATTAAGTAGACTTAATTTCAATACTATAATAAGAGGAATCAATTCAAATTCTCACCATTTGTTTCACAACCACAAAGACCACTTCAAGGGCATTTATAATCTTTCAAAACTGATCAGTTTTGTGCAAGTAAACCATGTTTCTTTTAAAAAGACTTGTACAGTTGCCCAGGCTCAAGGATATTAAAATCTAGCATGTAAAGCCCGTTACTAAAGGTAGAAATACAGGCAATATACTATTACGCCAACAACCATCAATTACAGTTAAAATTTTTCTGTAACAACCAAATGGATAATCAAATATTGCAACAACTCAAATCTTACTGAGCAAAGTGCATTTCTGCAGTATTCCGTGTTGCTATTCAGTCTTCTAACTTAAAATAGCCTATGATAACTGGCAGCAAAGAAGGTCCTTGCAATAGACTGCCTCTGCTTGAGAACTTATAATGTAATTGTTGCATGCTGCTAAACATCTAAGGGTTAAAAATTCTCTTAAAATATTTGACGGTAGACTGATTAAGACATTACAATACAAAAAGAAAAAAAAAAACCTATGCAAAAGGAAATCCTAACTGATGTGCTTCTGTTTTTAAATACTGTGAAAACATTACAGCGGAATGAATTTTCACAGTGTTTAGGTCAAATGCAGTTACATCATAGCAACAGTATGTTTTACACAATTTAAGGCTCTGGCTGCCTCTTTTAGTAGCCTTCTTCCTCTGATTCTTCTTCTTCAGCAGTTTCTAGCCAGCTTAGCCACTGATTCACCTAGAACAAAGCCTTGTTTTTCCCTGGAAACTCTTGTGTTATATCTTCTTTCCAAGCCAAGAAAGCTTTTTCTTCAATAATTTCCATGTCATAGAAATGAACAAAAAAGTGGAGTGACATGCTTTTTGGGAAGTTGCTGTTGTAGCAGGGCACCTGAAGAGTATAGAGGGCACTGACTTGTAGATCAACATGATCATGATGGAATTTCTACATTGCTGGCTTGAAGTAAAGAAGCAGTTTTTGTTTTTCCTACTCTAATTTTTCTTTGGAAGGAGCAGAGGAAGAATCTGTTTCATCACTGGGTGGGTTTACTTCACCAGAAATGTACTGTAAGAAGCTAGTCATTAAGATGTTCACAACTAGAGAAAGTCACAAGAAAGAGCCTCCACACTGCAAGGAAGACCCAGTGTATTCAAAATAAAAAATAATTTTTAACTAAAATATAATCATAATATAAAATTACTTTATTTAAGGGACATACACTTTAGTGGAAATTAAAAACAAGTAAACAAATAAATATCAAAGTATGGGAGGGGTTATGACAGAATATGTGCAATATATTATGATCATCCTTATTCAAGGACTAACTCAACTTTAGAAATCTCTTCAGTTGAAGAGACAGAGCAAGCAATAGAATCAGACTCAGATATGGCAAGACTGTTGGAATAATCAGGCTGAGAATTTAAGCAGTTAATGTAGAGGCAACCCTACATGGAAATTGATACTAATTGTGGTCCTACAATCTGATGGAGTTCTGGGGATATTTCTATGACTATCTGTGTGGCATATTATCCATTCCAGTATTATATCCAGGGTTTCTTAAGAAACTAGAAATGCATAAGATGTCTAGCGAGTATAGATTTACAAACTAACTACATTGCTCACATAGCAGAGTTATCCATCATTCATTCATTAAAAATTTTTAATCATAAAATGATTAATTTGACAAGGGCTTTAATGAATAAATTACACAGTGGGCAAGAATAAACTGGCAATGCAAGCAGTGAGATGGAAATTGTAAGAAGGAATCAAAAAGAAATGCTAGACATAAAAAACATTATAGAAGAAATAAAGAGTGCCTTTGATGAGCTTAGTAGCCACCTGGATAAGACCAAAGGAAGAATCTGTGTTTCAAGGTATGTGAATAGAAACTTCTAAAACTAAAAATCAAATAGAAAAGAGGCTGGTATAAGTAGAAGAAAGTACCCAAGTACTGAAAAACCACTACAAACAATTAAACAAGTACATAATAGGAAGAGCAGAAAGAGAGAAAGTAAGAAATGTAAGGGAGGGAAGGAAGGAGAGACAGTGAGAGGGAAGGAGGGAACAAAGAGAGGAAGGAGGGAAGGAAGGATTTGAAACAACTTCCTGCATATAAAGACAGACCCCAAACTATGCATCCAGGAAGCTCAGAGAACACCAGGCAGGATAAACATCAAAATACAGAACTTATATATATAATATTCAAATTATAAAAAATCAAAGATATATTTTTGAAAGATGCCAGAGGGGAAAAATATTTTACTGTAATGGAACAAAGGTAAGAATTACATACATAGAATGGACTATTTCTCAGCCATAAAAAGGAACTAAATTGGGTCATTTGCAGAGATGTAGATGAATCTAGAGATTGTCATACAGTGAAATAAATCAAAAAGAGAAAAATATTACCATATAATAACATATATATGGGATCTGAAAAAAAATTGGTATAGACAGTCCATTTTAGTTTTATTTTTTTGGATGAAATGTTTTTTATTTTTTTATTTTACAATACTGTATTGGTTTTGCCATAGACAGTCCATTTTATAAAGAAGAAATAGATACACAGACATGGAGAATGAATACACAAATATCAAAGGAGACAGGGGAGAAGAGATAAATTGGGAGAATAGGATTGACATATATACACTATTGATATCACTTGCTCCTTGGAAAAAAAGCTATGACAAACCTAGGTAGCATCTTTAAAATCAGAGACATCACTTTGTCAACAAATGTCCATATAGTCATACCTATGGTTTTTCCAGTGGTCATGTACTGAAGTGAGAAAAGTGAAAGTGAAGGTTGCTCAGCTGTGTCTGATTCCTTGGGAACCCAAGAATTGTAGCCTGCCAGGCTCCTCAGTCCATGGGATTCTCCAGGCCAGAATGCTGGAGTGGGTAGCTATTCCCTTCTCCAGTGGATCTTCCCAACTCAGGGATTGAACCCAGGTCTTCTGCACTGCAGGCAGATTCTTTACCATCTGAGCCACCGGGGAAGCCCAAGAATACTGGAATGGGTAGCCTATCCCTTCTCTAGTGGATCTTCCCAACCCAGGAACTGAACCAGGGTCTCCTGAATTGCAGGTGGATTCTTTACCAGTTGAGCTACCAGGGAAGCCCCATGGATGTGAGAGCTGGACTATAAGGAAGGTTGAGCACCAAACTGATGGCTTCACATTTTGCTGGATAAGACTCTTGAGAGTCTTTGGACAGCAAGAAGATTAAACCAGTAATCCTAAAGGAAATTCAACACTGAATATTTATTTGAAGGAATATTCATCAAGCTGAAGCTTAAACCCCAATATTTTCATCACCTGATACAAAGAGCCATTGGGGGAAAAAAAACCTAATGCTGGGAAAGATAGGGGGCAAGAGGAGAAGGGGGTGACAGAGGATGAGATGGTTCAATGGCATCAGTGACTCAATGGACCTGAGTTTGAGCAAACTTTAGGAGACAGTGAAAGACAGGGAAGCCTGGCGTGCAGTATAGAGAACCTCCTATATAGCATATGGGACTCTACCCAATGCTCTGTGGTGACCTAAATGGGAAGGAAATCCAAAACAGAGGGGACATATGTGTATATATATGATTCCCTTGGCTATAGAAGTAGCAACTAGTAAGTGGTGCTAGTGGTAAAGAACCTGCTTGCCAATTCAGGAGACTTAAGAGACACAGATTTAATCCCTGGATCCAGAAGATCCCCTGGAGGAGGGTATGACAACCCACTCCAGTATTCTTTCCTGAGGAATCCCACTGACAGAGGAGCCTGACAGGCTATGCTCCATAGGGTCGCAAAGAGTTGGACACAACTAAAGCGACTTAGCACCCATGCAATGCAGAAACTAATACAACATTGTAAAGCAATTATAATCCAATAAAAAAAAAAGTTAAGAGGAATTACATCCAACTTCTATATTTTAAAACTGTGCAAGCCAGAAGAGAATAGAGTGAAATACTGAAAGTGTTAACAGAAAAACAAACCAAAAAAACCCCACAAACCTAGATTTCTGCACTAGAAAGATTTTCTTCCAAAAGTGAGTTAGGTGTAAAGATTTTCTCAGACAAAGTTAAGAGAATTCGTTGTCCACAGACCTTTTTGAAGTAAAACTGCTAAGAAAGGAGAGAAAATGGGGTTATATAAAATGTTCAGCTAAAACTATAAAGGCAGAAAAAGAATGAAAGACAAAAAAATAGAAACAAAGTACACAAGCAACAAACAGAAATTATATTAACTTTTCATATATAACAGATATCACTTAACTATATTGATAATCACTAAATAACTGATCTAAATGCATTGATTAAAAGACAGTGATTATCAGAGGAGATCAAAAAACAAGAACCAACTATATGTAGTCTATAAGAAATCTATTTTAAATATAAATATACATATTTATAGATTAAAAGCAGATGGATGGAGAAAGATATACTATGATTATACTAATTAAAAAAAAAGCAGGGGCAGCTATATTAATTTTGGACAAAGTAGACTCCAGAGTAAGGAAAGTTATCAGAAATAGAGTGTTATTATATAATGATAAAGGAACAATTTTTCCAAGAAAATATAAGGACTATTAAGTGTAAGTGGGCTTCCCTGGTACCTCAGATGGTAAAGAATCTGCCTGCAATGCAGGAAACCCAGGTTATGTGCCTAACAATAGAGTGTCAAAAACATGAGGCAAACATTGATAGAACTGCAAATATAAATAGATGAACCCACTATTATAGCTGGTCACTCCAATTTCCCTCTCTCAGAAATGATTTGCTACTCAGAAACAGATGAATCCAGTAGTAGAAAAATCATTAAAGACAAAGATGAATTCAGCAACACTAACTGTTGTAATGAACAACCAAAAACTACTTTATCAAACAAATGCAGAATATATATTCTTCTCAAGCTCACATGAAACATTTCACCAAGACAGTCTACAACCTGGATCAAAAAACACAATAAATTTACAAGAATATATGTATAATACACTGTTCTCAGACCACAATAGAATTAAAGTAACTAATAATACAAAGATACCTTAAAAAATCTAAGTACTCAGAGATTAAATAACATACTTCTTAAGAATACATATATCAAAAAAAGTCAAGAGAAAGTTTAAATATTTTGAACTAAATAAAATGTAGATGAACCATCAAAATTTGTATGATATGGCAAAAGCAGTTTTTATAGAAAAAATATACAGCACTGAATGTGTATCTTAGGAAGAAAATTTAAATTAAATCATCTAAAAATTCTGCCTTAAAATGTAGGAAAAAATAAGTCCAAAGTTAGAAGAAAATATTAATAAAAGCTGAAATTAATAAAATTAATAAGTTTCTAGATAACTAAAATTAAATAAAGTACCAACATCACAGAAAAAAGAGAGGCATTAATACATATCCCAAGAACAGAAACAGGATAAATATATGAGAAGCTCTATGACCACAAATTTAATAACCTAAGCAAAATGGACCAATTCCTTCAAAGACATAACCAAACAAAACTCACACAAGAAGAAACTGACAATATGAAAATATATATACTAAAGAATATATATGAGACATACAGAGTATATATCAATATACCTACTAAAGAAATTGAATCTGCAATTAATAACCTTCAAAAACAGAATGAACTAGGCCCAGATGTGTTCATCAATGAATTCTGTGAACATCTAAGTTACAAAGTATACTTATTCTCTACATTCACTTCCAGAAGATGGAAACTGAGGGAATATTATTTTCAAGTCATTCTATTAAACCAGAATTACCCTAACATGAAAACTAGATATTACCCTAATACTAAAAACAAAAGAAAATTAGAGGCCAATATATCTTGTAAACACACATATAAAAATCCTCAACAAAATATTTCAAATCAAATCTAGCAAAGCATTAATACACACATGTATGCATGCACACACACAAACACATGCACCATGACCAAGTGAGATTTATCTCAAGAAAGCAAGGTTGGGTCAATATTTTAAAATAAAATACCACAGGACTTTTCTGGTGGTCCAGTGGTTAAGACACTGTACCTCCATTGCAGGGGGCACAGGTTCAATCTTTGGTCAGGGAACTAAAATCCTACATATCATGTGCTACAGTTAAAAAAAGCAAGGTAAGTTGAAGTGAATTTAAGTGAAATGAAATAAATAAATAAAATGAATAAAATAAAATCACATCAAAAACCAAAAAAGATTTTAAAAAATCACATAATTGTCTCAATAGACGGAGAAAAAACATTTTGAATTGTGGTACTGGAGAAGACTCTTGAGAGTCCCTTGGAATTCAAGGAAATAAAACCAATCAATCCTAAAGGAAATCAACCCTGAATATTCACTGTAAGGTCGGATGTTGAAGCTGAAGCTCCAGTACTTTGGCCACTTGATGTGAAGAGCTGATTCACTGGCAAAGATTGTGATGTTGGGAAAGATTGAGGGCAGGAGGAGTAGGAGGGTTACTGAGGATGAGACATTTGGATGGTATCACTGACTCAATGGACCTGAGTTTCTGCAAATTCTGGGAGACAGTGAAGGACAGGGAATCCTGGCATGCTGCAGTTCATGGGGTCACAAACAGTCAGATAGAACTTAGTAAGTGAACAATAACAAAACCCAACACCCATTTCTGACAGTCAACTACTAAATCAGTACTAGAAGGGAACTTCTTCAATTTGATTTTAAAAAAGTCTACAAAAAATTAAAGTTGATATCATACTTTCTAGTGAGACACTATAGGCTTTTTCAGGGGGGAAAAAGGATATTTCCTCTCACTGCAGTTTTTCAACATCATACTGAAAGTCCTAGCTAATATAGTAAGACAAGAAAAGGAAACAGAGGTACACAGATGAGGAAGAAAAACAATAAAAACTGTCTTTATTCACATGTGCCGGGAGCCAGCAAGGGAGATCCCACCCATGACAAGGTCATGCAGGACTCGAGGGAATCCCTGGGCCATCCTACCCATGAAAAAGTCATGAGGAAGAGTCCTGATGAGCAAAGCCTCAGGACTCAACGGACCCCCTGGACCTGCTCAAGTATCTACCCCCAAACCAGAATCTGTCTATCTTACTATTTTATGCCTTTCATCAACTCCTCTGATATTAACAGTGGGCTTCCTCGACCATATTTCTCTGGAAAGAGTTAACTTAGGGCTTTAGTTTCTAAATCTCCTGGGCATGAAAGGAGTGTTTCAAACCCCCTGTTAGCATTCTAGCTTACATGGCAGGTTTATCCAGACTCTTGCAACATTGTTGAGCCTATGTTTACTGCCAAGTTCTCACATCCCTTATCCATTGTGTTCCTGGGAGTCCATATAGTTAGGATGTAGAAGAAACAAGTAATAGCCTTAGCATTAGCAACATTAGACTTTGAGTTAATAAGATCTATCTTTGCTGTAACCCGCTGAATCTTTGCTCCATAAAAATGTAATTCTGTACTTTAAGGGTGACACAGGCTAAGAATTTAAGAAGAAACACTTTAAGGGAAAATCATTGTTCTGGTGTTCTTGCTGACCAACCTTTATCAAAAGGAGGTCATGGGATATCAACAGGCCTCCGGAATAGAAGATGATGTACAGAGAATAAGACTTTTGCAGGAAGGAACCTGATATTGATAAAAGTTATTACTGATGGAATGTTGAGTTGACTCTGCATTTTTCACCTTGCTGTATGTATAACTCAGGGTATAAAACCCCCGAGAAGAATAAAGTAAATGGGCCTCACTCACCAAAGAAGCTTGGTCACCCCGTGGTCTCTATCTTTATCTCTTTATCTATCTTTCTTCATTCGCTGACGTTGTCCATCCTGAGGATATCCTTGGACTCTGCTGAGGCTGGACCCTCGCACACATGATTATCTATTATAGAAAATCTGAAAGAATGAACAAATAATACTTCTGAATCATTAATACAAGTGACTATAGCAGGGTTGTAGGATACAAGGTTAATATAAAAAGGTCAACTGTTTTCCTTTATACCAACATTAATCAAGTGGAATTTGGAATTGAAAACATGGTATTGTTTATATTAGCACTCCAAAAATGAAATACTAAGGTATAAATCTAACAAATATGTTTCAGATCTCCATGAGGAAAACTACAAAATTTTGATGAAAGATATCAAAAAACTACATAGAGAAACATTCCTTGTTTTTGGATAGGAAGACTCAATACTGTCAAGATGTCAGTTCTTCCCGATTTGTTCAATAGAGTCAATGCAACCTCACTCAAAACTCCAGCCTGTTATTTTGTGGATATCAACAAATTAATTCTAAAGTTTACATGGAGAGCCAAACGATCCAAAATTGCCAAGTTAATATTGCAGGAAAAAATGCTAACACTACCTGATTTCAAGGCTTATTATAATGTACTGCTTTCCTTGAGTAGGTGAATGGATAAATAAACTGTGATTCATCCATAAAATGGAATATTATCCAGTGCTAAAAACAAATGAGCTAGTAAGCCTTGCAAAATTAAGGAGGAAAGTGCATATTACTATGTGAAATAAATCAGTCTAAAAAGACTATGTACTATATCACTTTAACTATAACTTTATGGAAAATTTAAAACTCTGGAGATATAAAAAGATCAGTGATTGCCAGAGGTTTAGAAGGAAGGAGGAATGAACTGATGGAGCACTAAAGATATTTAGGGCAGTAAAACTAGGCTGTATGATACTAAAATAATTAATACATACAACTTCATATTTGTCTAAACACATGCAATGTACAGCACTATAGTGAATCCTAATGCAAACTATGGACTTTGTGTAATAATAACATGCTAATTTAGGTTTATCAGCTATAGCATAATGTACCACTCTGGTGGAGGCATTTGGTAAGAAGGCTGTTGTGCATACATAGGGGCAGAGGGTATATGGGAAATCTTTCTACCTTTTTCTCAATTTCGTTATGAACCCAAAATTGCTCTAAAAAAAAAGTCTATTAAAATGATTAATATTTGCTGCATTAAATATATGATTTCATAAGAAATATTTAGAAACATGACTAATGAATAAAGATAATTTACATTTTAATAATTAGTGAATTTGACAGTAGAGTTTCCTTTCTATTTTGAATATAATATGTTTTTCAACATAAACACAGCCTTTTGAGGCTATAATTTTTATGATATTCAGTAACCTGAGAACCATAAATATTTACAAATGGCAGCACATCTTTGTATTAGAATTTCATACTTTCAAATGTTCAGGCTAATCATGACACTGGGATTCACCATAAAGCATTTATACATAAAGGATATTAAATATTTGTTTTCCTTTCCTGAGCAAAGAGAACTTAAAAGTTTTTAATTTGCTTTGTAAAAGCTACTGATGATTGTGCCTTCATGCCAGGCTCCAGTGATAATGATAAATCGTGTTGATGCCTTAGGGTGATACCTAACTAAATTAGCTGGTAAAGCTAAACTGCGTTCATTTTCAATTTTTAATGTCTACGCAGTAGTGATAGCTGTTCAGCCACCATTCACTTGGCTTTGCTTACTTTGTGATTTAATTGTTTATAAGAAGGTAATGAAAATTTAGAAATGTATAACAAAAAGGGAGAAATGTGGTTTTACTACACATACTAAGAATAAGACATGCTAACAGGAGCCCAGGGAGCGTTAGGAATGTTAAAGAAATTCTACTGAAAAGCTTCTTCTCATTTTTAAAATTTTATTTTATGATAATTGCTAAGAGAAACTTTTTTTGGGGGGGGTCAGGAGAAGAGATAAACTCATACTTAGGATAAAGTAATATGAAGCTATAAAGCTTGGAGGTAGGGAGGATGTGAAAACATACTGAAACATACTGATATGAACTCTTTATCTTATTTTTCAGACTCTCTCCTCCTTCTACATATTCTTTCTTTTCAGGCTGCTGCTAGATGAACAATTAATGCTCCTTTATTATTACCATTATGATGGCACAGCATGCGGTTTTGAAAAAAAGAAAAAAAAACAATAAACAATTTTAAGGGTAGTAAAAATCAAGGGAAATAAATTATCCCTTTGAAATTTGTATTTATTTACCATATTACAAATAAGAACAGGAGAGGAAATAACTAGGGGATAAAAGAATAACTTGTAAAATGCATCTCCCTATATAACTGTGAGGGAGAGAATATGACATGCTATATGTTCTTTAAAAACTGTTAAACTGCAAAGAATCCATACCAATAAGTAAGATATCATTATCTGTGTATTTATGAGCACATTTACAGAACACACCAAAGTTAAAGTATGAAGAGGCAGAATCTGAAAAACTGGCACCAACAGACCATTACAAAATATTTCAGGTCAAAGTGTTCTCTCATAAAATCTTCTTTAAAAATAGAAGGGACTATTAGAACAGAATCTCTTTTCATCTTAAGCCTGAATTTGTGCTTACTGATTCTGCTACATTTAAGAGGATTTTTTTGTTTTTGTTTATTTTTATGTCCTGGAGGGCAGTTTTGCTTAGAAAAATGAGGTTAGCAAATGTAATTAATTTCTAATTTACAGATGTTACAAATTTTAAAGTTTAGAAGCTCAAAATCTCTTCAAGGTTTCTAGGACTATAAAAGATGATGCTGTGAAAGTGCTACACTCAATATGCCAGCAAATTTGGAAAACTTAAAAGTGGCCAAAAAACTGGACAAGGTCAGTTTTCATTCCAATCCCAAAGAAAGGCAATGCCAAACAATGCTCAAACTACAGCACAATTGCACTCATCTCACACACTAGCAAAGTAAAGCTCAAAATTCTCCAAGTCAGGCTTCAACAGTACATGAACTTCCAAATGTTCAAGCTTGATTTAGAAAAGGCAGAGGAACCACAGATCAAATTGCCAACTTCCGTTGGATTTTTGAAAAAGCAAGAGAGTTCCAGAAAAAACCATCTACTTCTGCTTTATTGACTGTGCCAAAGCCTTTGACTGTGTGGATCACAACAAACTGTGCAAAATTCTTCAAGAGAATGAGAATGGCAGACCACCTTACTTGCCTCCTAGGAAATCTGTATCTAGGTCAAGAAGTAACAGTTAGAACTGGACAAGGGACAGCAGACTGGTTCCAAATAGCGAAAGGAGAACGTCAAGGTTGTATATTGTCATCCTGCTTATATAACTTATATGCAGAGTATATCATTTGAAATGCCAGGGTGGATGTAGCACAAGCTGAAATGAAGACTGCTGGGAGAAATATAAATAACCTCAGAGACGGAGATAACACCACCCTTATGGCAGAAGTGAAAAAGAACTAAACAGCCTCTTGACCAAAGTGAAAGAGGAGAGTGAAAAAGTTGGCTTAAAGATCAACATTTAGAAAACTAAGATCAGTGCATCTGGTCCCATAGTTCAGTTCAGTTCAGTCGCTCAGTCGTGTCCAACTCTTTCCAACACCATGAATCGCGCCAGGCCTCCCTGTGCATTACCAACTGCTGGAGTTTACTCAAACTCATCTCCATCGAGTCTGTGATGCCATCCAGCCATCTCATCCTCTGTTGTCCCCTTCTCCTCATGCCCCCAATCCCTCATAGCATCACAGTGAGTGAACTCTTCACATGAGGTGGCCAAAGTATTGGAGTTTCGGCTCAGTATTGGTCCTTCCAACGAACACCCAGGACTGATCTCCTTTAGGATGGACTGGTTGGATCTCCTTGCAGTCCAAGGGAGTCTCAAGAGTCTTCTCCACCACCACAGTTCAAAAGCATCAGTTCTTTGGTGCTCAGCTTTCTTCATAGTCCAACTCTCACATCCACACGACCACTGGAAAAACCGTAGCCTTGACGGACTTTTATTGGCAAAGTAACGTCTCTGCATTTCGGACTCTTTTGTTGACCATGATGGCTACTCCATTTCTTCTGAGGGATTCCTGCCCACAGTAGTAGATATAATGGTCACCTGAGTTAAATTCACCCATTCCAGTCCATTTTAGTTCGCTGATTCCTAGAATGTCGACTTTCACCTTTGCCATATCGTTTGACCACTTCCAATTTGCCTTGATTCATGTATCTGATATTCCAGGTTCCTATGCAATATTGCTCTTTATAGCATTGGATCTTGCTTCTATCACCAGTCACATCCACAACTGGGTATTGTTTCTGCTTTGGCTCCATCCTTTCATTCTTTCTGGAGTTATTTCTCCACTGATCTCCAGTAGCATATTGGGCACCTAATGACCTGGGGAGTTCCTCTTTTGGTATCCTATCATTTTGCCTTTCCATACTGTTCACTAGAGCCAGACATCTTGGAAAGTGAAGTCAAGTGGGCCTTAGAAAGCATCACTATGAACAAAGCTAGTGGAGGTGATTGAATTCCAGTT
>SJYQ01001293.1:115566-128656 GCA_006410935.1 Redunca redunca | reverse complement strand
CCACCTGACCTGCCTCTTGAGGAATCTGTATGCAGGTCAGGAAGCAACAGTTAGAACTGGACATGGAACAACAGACTGGTTCCAAATAGGAAAAGAAGTATGTCACGGCTGTATACTGTTACCCTGCCTATTTAACTTCTATGCAGAGTACATCATGAGAAATGCTGGGCTGGAAGAAGAACAAGCTGGATCAAGATTGCCGGGAGAAATATCAATAACCTCAGATATGCAGATGACACCACCCTTATGGCAGAAAGTGGAGAGGAGCTAAAAAGCCTCTTGATGAAAGTGAAAGAGGAGAGCGAAAAAGTTAGCTTAAAGCTCAACATTCAGAAAACGAAGATCATGGCATCTGGTCCCATCTCTTCATGGGAAATAGATGGGGAAACAGTGGAAACAGTGTCAGACATTATTTTTGGGGGCTCCAAAATCACTGCAGATGGTGACTGCAGCCATGAAATTAAAAGACGCTTGCTCCTTGGAAGAAAAGTTATGACCAACCTAGATAGTATATTCAAAAGCAGAGACATTACTTTGCCAACTAAGGTCCGTCTAGTCAAGGCTACAGTTTTTCCAGTAGTCATGTATGGATGTGAGAGTTGGGCTGTGAAGAAGGCTGAGCACCGAAGAATTGATGCTTTTGAACTGTGGTGTTGGAGAAGACTTTTGAGAGTCCCTTGGACTGCAAGGAGGTCCAACCAGTCCATTCTGAAGGAGATCGGCCCTCGGATTTCTTTGGAAGGAATGATGCTAAAGCTGAAACTCCAGTACTCTGGCTACCTCATGCGAAGAGTTGACTCGAAAAAGACTCTGATGCTGGGAGGGATTGGGGGCAGGAGGAGAAGGGGACGACCAAGGATGAGATGGCTGGATGGCATCACTGACCTGATGGACGTGAGTCTGAGTGAACTCCGGGAGATGGTGATGGACAGGGAGGCCTGGCGTGCTGCAATTCATGGGGTCGCAAAGAGTCGGACACGACTGAGCGACTGAACTGAACTGAACTGAATGTCTCTGCTTTTGAATATGCTATCTAGGTTAGTCATAACTTTCCTTCCAAGTGGCCTGCCTCTTGAGAAACTTATATGCAGGTCAGGATGCAACAGTTAGAACTGGACATGGAACAACAGACTGGTTCCAAATAAGAAAAGTAGTATGTCAACACTGTATATTGTCACCCTGGTGCCATCACTTCATGGCAAATAGATGGGGAAACAATGGAAATAGTGACTGACTTTATTTTTGTGGGCTCCAAAATCACTGCAGTTGTTGAATGAGGCCATGAAATTAAAAGATGCTCACTCCTTGGAAGAAAAGCTATGACCAGCCTAGACAGCATACTAAAAAGCAGAGACATTGCTTTGCCAACAAAGATCCATCTAGTCAAAGCTATTGTTCTTCCAGGAGTCATGTATGGATGTGAGAGCTGGACCACAAAGAAAGCTGAGTATCGAAGAACTGATGCTTTTGAACTGTGGTGTTGGAGAAGACTCTTGAGAGTCCCTTGGACACAAGGAGATCAAACCAGTCCATCCTAAAGGAAATCAGCCCTGAATATTCATTGGAAGAACTGAGGCTGAAGTTGAAACTACAATACTCTGGCTACCTGATACAAAGAACTGATCATTGGAAAAGACCCTGATGTTGGGAAAGATTGAAGGCAAGAAAAGCAGGGGATGACAGAGCATGAGATGGTTGGATGGTATCACTGACTGGATGGATATGAGTTTGAGCAAGCTTTGGGAATTGGTGAGTCCATTGTGTCACAAAGAATTGGACATGACTGAGTGACTGAACTGAACTAAGGATTATATAATTTTGAAATTACTTTTTAGGTAACTTGTGAAAAATGTTTAGGATCATTAAAAATTCATGTGCTTTTAACTTTTTGCAACAATATATATTAAATATTTCTTTTTAATATTTCAATTAATTCTTCTATGTACTTAGTCTCATAAATACTATAAACTAAATTCACAGATGTAATAAAACTTAAGGCTTCTCAAATGTTTCTGGAGTATAAATTAGTAAATTTCTAAAGAAAAAATAAATCTGTATGATTACTCTAAGATGTTGCCTGTTAGTTTTCTTTCTTATTTCTCTGAGCATCCTATATTGTTGACCTAAAATAAGTATACCCCTGATATATCTCCAGCAAAGGTGGGTTTATTCAAGATTAATACAGAACTGCAAATCGAGTTCTGCAACCATGGTTAGCCACTCGCAAGTCCCCACGAGGTAAGGAAAGAAGAACACTCTGTTTTTAGGGAAAGGAAATCATGTTGTGAAGGCTACTATAAACAGAGTCAGTAGCTTTTCACTAGCTGAGTCCTTCGCAGGAAAGAAAGGAGTCTTCCTCCTTCCTATTGGGCTCTAGTATCATGCTACGCTGTGTTGTGCTTAGTCTATCCATCCAGTCTGACCCCTTGTGACCCCACGAACTGTAGCCCACCAGGCTCCTCTGTCCATTGGGATTTTCCAGGCAAGAATACTGGAGTGGGCTGCCATGCCCTCCTCCAGGGGATCTTCCCAACTCATGAATTGAATCCAGGTCTCTCGCATTGCAGATGGATTCCCTGAACCACCAGGGAAGCCCCTCTAGTATCACAGCAGGGTATAATAACTATCCCTTCTGTCTCTTCAGTCTATTTATTTGAGATTTTTGTTTATTAGTCTTTTTTGTATTTCCCCTTTTGGAACAAGATCTTTCTCTAAAAGTTTATCACCTGGAACACTAAAGAACACACTATAGAAATCAATCATAGTTATAAACTTACTTTTGGTAGGAGAGTTAGGAACAGCATGTTGAGAAACCACGATGGTGTTTATTGCTTGGATGTCCTGGACAACATCCACCCTCATCCCTTAGGTTTTCTCATCAGTAAATGGGAGTTTTCTAGGCTAATATAAGGGATAATGAGGCCATGAATTACATAATCTTCTATTATGGGCAGTTTTCTCATCAGTAAATGGGAGTTTTCCAGGCTAATATAAGGGATATTGAGGCCTTGAATTACATAATCTTCTATTATGGGCAGTTTTCTCATCAGTAAAATGGGAGTTTTCCAGGTTAACATAAGGGATAACGGGGCCTTGAAGTACATAATCTTCTATAATGGGCTCTATGTCCTGAAGCACTTCTTTACTTATAGGTTATTGAGTAATTCTAGGGAGAGATTTGGGGGCAGGGGCCATTGTTTTAAAATTTTGATGATAGATCGTTACGTGTTTTGATAATATCTGTTGGAGATTTTGCCTGTTAAGAAAGTGGTATGCGATTCAATAAAGACAAATGATCAGTGTTTCCAAAATCCCCTCTAGTAACATCAGAGATAAAACAAATAAAAGATGTCAAGGGGTTCCTTAATTCAACTGGTGAGTCATTTTGATAATCACTATCAATGTCTAGAATTATTTTCCCAATTTGGGAGAAAGTTTAGCTTGATACAACTCCAAGAAGCCTCAGCCTGATAAATGGGTAGGGTTAGAAGAATCAAAGAGAAATGTATGGGTGTCTCTCAGAAAGCCTAAACAAAAGGGAATAGGTTCAGAGGCCTATTGAGGTTCTCAAGAAATCTCCCTATCTGAATTGTTTTAGTAAAAAGGCAATAATTATTCTACAATAGCAGGGTTAGGCACTGACAGTGTGGTTCTAATGTCAAAAACAACTGGAAGAGATTCATACTAATGGCAGAAATTTTTCACCAACTGAAGTATGAGGGAAGTCATTCTCATTTATATGTAATTTGGAGTGAATTTTACGCAAACCAGAACAGCCTATGGTGTGTTCTAATCAAACCTGAATTGTACATCTGCTTCAACCATTAAAGAAAATAATGCATTTAAATGTCATAATGGAGTAACTATGGTTCAGGTTTTTAAAATGGAGCCCGGCAGCAATTGCAGATGTGGTTTCAGACACATTCTTGAATCAATGTGAACTTGAATTTTCTGACCTATACCAGATTTAAGGACACCACAAGTGATTCTCTAAATAATATCTGCCAGCTGCAACCTTATAGCCTCAAGATCTCTTAAAACTAAGAAATCATTTCAGACACCAAACAATCCCTGCTTAATAAGAAACTGTACCTATTCACTGCTCAAATTGTAATTCTTGACAATCGACTTACGTAATTTTAGTGTTCGCTTCTATAAGCCTTACTCATTTTGCAGTCCAACAGGACATAATTAAAGTGCTTTTTGAATCTATCTCTCCAGGCTTCCCTGGTAGCTCAGACGAGAGAGAATTCTCCTGCAATGCAGGAGACCCAGGTTCAATCCCTGGGTTGGGAAGATCCCCTGCAAAAGGGAAAGGCTACCCACTCCAGTATTCTGGCCTGGAGAATTCCATGCACTGTATAGTCCATGGGGTCACAAAGAGTCAGACATGTCTAAGTGACTTTTACTTTCACTCCGAGGCTATATTCCTCAGTTTGGCTTTAATAAAAGTCTCTTCTATTCCTACTATAGATTGTTTGTTGATTGTTTCCACTGACATACCCAATCATAAGAAATATTTATCCAAGCTAATTAACAAAGGTTTGGAAAAGTCTCCATAATTCCTGGAAGGCTTGCCATTAAGAACTGGAAGATCATTGGAAAGATTGCTTATAAATTTAAAGGTGACTAAGGTGCATAGATTTTTAACAATCTCTCTTCCAATGTGCTGGTTCTTTGAAATAACAGCAGAAAGTAGGAGGGTATAGATTTTATTTTGGAGGTTTTATTTGCTAGAGTTGAAGATTAGACTCTTGACTATCTTCCTTGGATGTGAATCATTTAGAGAAGGAGAGGTGGTTTGCAAGATGAATCAAACCTGGAGTGGAAATAATTTCCCATTCTATCCTGGTCCTTTTTACTAGAAGGAAAAAGGTCTTAGTTCACCCCATTAATAAACAGAGAGTTTAAAGCTACCTGGGTGGAATCAATACACAAAAGGCCAGCTGCTGCAACAGCTAGGTCACTTCAGTCGTGCCCAACTCTGTGCGACCCCATAGACAGCAGCCCACCAGGCTCCCCTGTCCCTGGGATTCTCCAGGCAAGAACACTGGAGTGGGTTGCCATTTCCTTCTCCAATGCATCGAAGTGAAAAGTGAAAGTGAAGTCACTCAGTCGTGTCCAACACTTTGTGATCCCATGGACCGCAGCCTACCAGGCTCCTCCATCCATGGGATTTTCCAGGCAACAGTATTGGAGTGGGTTGCCATTGCCTTCTCCAACAAAAGGCCAGAATTTTCTTTAAAAATAATCTGAAGTTTATTTAAATGATCATGGACAGGTTTGTCAGATTTTTGGTACAAGCCTGAATTCTGTTCCAGTCAACAGGCTTTTAAAAGGCCCTAGAAATTGCTTGATAAAGTTGTCTAGTGATTGGCTGCCCAAACCAGATCATATAAGTTAATGGGCTGGTCTCCCATCTGTAACAGTAGAGACCATTTAGGACTTTCTCAATTAGAGATTTTCATCCAATGCTGAGCCTGGTCTTCACTAACAAACATATGAATGATGTATCTTATGCAAGTCATAGAAATCAGACTGACAAGTTTTAATGACTACATTAAGTTCCTCAGCAAAGTCATAAGGATCTTCAGTTACCTTGGGAAATTTTTGTCTATGGTTCAAAGTTCAGTTTTAGTCCAGGGAGTGTAAGAAATCAAAGAGTTTACCTTTAGATCCTTAGAAGGATTAATTTTAAAAGTACCAGTTCTGACAAGGTCAAACAGAAAAGAAGGGGGATAGCTTCAGAGAAAAGGGGAAGGTTGTGGGAGAATTAATATGGGGGATTTGAAAGTATGGTGAAGGCATACACAGTATAGAAAGGAAGGAAGAAAATGGAGCTGGAGGTGGAGCCTGAGACAAAGAAGTCAAGGAAGAAGAGACTGGGGTTTTGGGAGTCATTTTATCTTTCGTTAATCATTTATTTGTCTCAGTTAGTCTTAAGGGTTAATTTACAGAGAGGCAAATTTAAACTCCTGGTAGTACTAGGGAACTTTAAAACACCAATCAAAATAATATCACCCAGTTTTTAAAAAATGTGAACTATTGTAGTCCAATTAGTTTTAAGAAAATTAACTTTGGAGACTTAAAAACTTCCTTATACCATTTTATATCGATATTTTAAATTGCCTTTGGTCAGTCAGCCCACTTATTTAGAAATGTTCATGAGGAAGATCAGTGTTGTTTTTTTTTTTTTTTTTTTTTTTTTTTAATAGCCAGAGTTCTGGGGGCAGGGGTAAAAGTATTTAAGATAACTGGGACCCTATTTCCTAGAGGTTCATAGAGTAAAGAACAATTTCAAACTGCTTGAACAGCTTACAGCACAAATGGCTCAATTCAAACAGTTCACAAGCCAATCTCAGTCAATTCAGAGGAAACACCTTGGTCTCAAAGGTGTCAGCCCAAAGGCTTTTTCAACTAGTTTTCAGAGAATAGCCATTCCAAAGTATAGGCCAAGGGCTGAAAAACTCAGCACTGTTTCAGAGAGACCACCCATGTTTCCAAAGTAACAGACCTCAGGAGAAGCAACACCTGTTCCAAAGGGAAAAGACCAAAGGCTAGCCACTTTAAACAGTCTGATCTTGAAATCAGACTTGGAATGAGTACTTGCACAAAAACCAAGTCCTTTACCAGAAAGATGAAACCTTTGAATAGGATTAAAAAACAAACAAACAAACAAAAAACCTTTAAATGGAGAGCTTCAATGGAAGAGAGAATGGGAAATCATATCCAGAAGAAAAACATGCTATCATGTAGCAACATACTAAGAACTCTGTAGTGATCCTGTGTTGGGTATTAAAATCAATCTAATCCTACGAAAATACCCTAACCCATTAATTTTGGTCCATGACATTCAGTTCAGTTGCTCAGTCATGTCCGACTCTTTGCGACCCCATGAATCGCAGCACGCCAGGCCTCCCTGTCCATCACCAACTCCCGGAGTTCACTCAGACTCACGTCCATCGAGTCAGTTATGCCATCCGGCCATCTCATCCTCTGTCGTCCCCTTCTCCTCTTGCCCCAATCCCTCCCAGCATCAGAGTCTTTTCCAATGAGTCAACTCTTCGCATGAGGTGGCCAAAGTACTGGAGCTTCAGCTTTAGCATCATTCCTTCCAAAGAAATCCCAGGGCTGATCTCCTTCAGAATGGGCTGGTTGGATCTCCTTGCAGTCCAAGGGACTCTCAAGAGTCTTCTCCAACACCACAGTTCAAAAGCATCAATTCTTTGGCGCTCAGCCTTCTTCACAGTCCAACTCTCACATCCATACATGACCACTAGAAAAACCACAGCCTTGACTAGACAGACCTTTGTTGGCAAAGNAGTCTGTTGTTCCATGTCCAGTTCTAACTGTTGCTTCCTGACCTGCATACAGATTCCTCAAGAGGCAGGTCAGGTGGTCTGGTATTCCCATCTCTCTCAGAATTTTCCACAGTTTACTGTGATCCACACAGTCAAAGGCTTTGGCATAGTCAATAAAGCAGAAATAGATGTTTTTCTGGAACTCTCTTGCTTTTTCCATGATCCAGAAGATGTTGGCAATTTCATGTCTGGTTCCTCTGCCTTTTCTAAAACCAGCTTGAACATCAGGAGTTTCATGGTTCACGTATTGCTGAAGCCTGGCTTGGAGAATTTTAAGCATTACTTTACTAGCATGTGAGATGAGTGCAATTATGCAGTAGTTTGAGCATTCTTTGGCACTGCCTTTCTTTGGCATTGGAATGAAAACTGACCTTTTCCAGTCCTGTGGCCACTGCTGAGTTTTCCAAATTTGCTGGCATATTGAGTGCAGCACTTTCACCACATCATCTTTCAGCATTTGAAATAACTCAACTGGAATTCTGTCACCTCAACTAGCTTTGTTCGTTCTAAGTCAGGCAAATATCTCTAAAGTGCTCCCTCAGGTCACTATGTTTCATGGAAATGCTTACAATACCTTTATTTGTTTGAAACTTAGCTCTTAGTGTGTACATGATTCTCAATTATAGCATGTCAAAATCCAATGAACAAATCTTTGGCAGTTATGTCCATATATTATAAGATTCTATATATAGAGCAATTTCTTCTAGAAACTTTTGCCATTCAGTTCAGTTCAGTTCAGTTGCTCAGTCGTGTCCGACTCTTTGCGACCCCATGAATCACAGCATGCCAGGGCTCCCTGACCATCACCAACTCCAAGGAGTTCACTCAGACTCACCTCCATCGAGTCGGTGATGCCATCCAGCCATCTCATCCTCTGTCGTTCCATTCTCCTCTTGCTCCCAATCCCTCCCAGCATCAGAGTCTTTTCCAGTGAGTCAACTCTTTGCATGAGGTGGCCAAAGTACTAGAGTTTCAGCTTCAACATCAGTCCTTCCGATGAACACCAGGACTGATCTCCTTTAGAATGGACTGGTTGGATCTCCTTGCAGTCCCAGGGACTCTCAAGAGTCTTCTCCAACATAACAGTTCAAAAGCATCAGTTCTTCAGGGCTCGGCTTTCTTCACAGTCCAACTCTCACATCCATACATGACCACAGGAAAAACCATGGCCTTGACTAGATGCACCTTTGTTGGCAAAGTAATGTCTCTGCTTTTGAATATGCTATCTAGGTTGGTCATAACTTTCCTTCCAAGGATTAAGCATCTTTTTAATTTCTTGGCTAAAAGAAATATATTTCTCATTTCCCTTAGGTATATACTCAAAGTGAGTTTGGTAAAGGATATGGTAGTTTGTTTTTAGTTTTTAAGGAAACCCCATACTGTTTTCCATAGTAGCTATATCAATTCACATCTCCACAATAGTGCATAGTTTCACCTTTGACATCCTTGCCAGTATTTGTTATATCTTGTCTTCTTGGTAATAGACAACATCATAGTTTTGAGGTTTTATGGTTGTGATTTACATTTCTTCGATGATTGGTAATGTTGAGCATCTTTTCAAGCACCTGTTGACCATTTACATGTCTTACTTGAAATAATGGACATTTTTAAAACTGGGTTGTTTTTATTTTTCTGTTAGTGAATTGAGTGAGATTTTTAAAAAATACATTTTGAGTGTTAAGCTCTTATCAAATGTACAGTTTGCAAATATTTTCTTCCATTCTTCAGTCAACTTTCATTTTGTTGCTTTTTTTTCATATGCCGTACAAACACTTTTTAGTTTGATACAGTTACACTTATTTTTTTGGGTTTGCTACTTAAGCTTAACAACACTGCGAATCATTTATCCAAAAATCTTTGCCAAGACCAATATCAATGAGCTATTTTCTTATGTTTTCTCTGAGGAGTTTCATAATTTCAAGTCTTATGTTTAAGTCTTGAATTTGACTTAATTTATGTGAGTTTTATAAGACAGAAGTCCAACTTCATTCTTCTACATGTGGTTATCCTGTTTTCCAAACACAACTTTTTTTAAAGAGACTACCCTTTTCCATTGAGTGTTCTTAGCTTCCTTGTGAAGTTACAGTTGACCATAAATAGGAACATATATTTCTGGGCTCTCAAGTCTGTTCTATTGGTCAATCTTTATAATAGGCCATACTGTTTTAATGAGTACAGTTTTTTTTTTTTTAAACAAATGAGAAAAATGTTTATTAAGGAAACAATTTAACAATTCTCCCTAGCAGAACTTGACAGACTAGGGCACAAACTGAAGACAATTACAGTTTCAGTCATTAACACACTATAGGGTGCTTATTCTACAACTGAAAAGTTGCTGAAGTTTGTGACATGCCACTATAAATGTAAGTATTATTAAAAATTACAAATTGTTTGGTGATTATTTTGATAACCTCTTGAGCAGCAGCTCCCCCTAAGAATGCAGCAATGGTGTGTGGTTCAGCAGCTCCGTATCAGCAAAATTCATGGACATAATCATCTTTCACCATTACAGATAATCCATATTCCTGAAGGAAGCTAGTGAGACAAGACTTCAACTTTCCTATATCTTCTTCAACTTGATAGTTAAGACACTCCTGGATATCTACCATGCTGTTTATGAAATCTATCAACAGCCCGTAACATTAAGTATAATACTATCTCGTTATCTGGATTGTCTATGCTGGAAATAATTTCATCCTTGTTAATTGTATCCAAGCTGTATTCTCCAGCTAAGAATCGACATCTCACCACTTGAAGAAATGCTGAATTGCTGCAGAGTAATTTTAATTCTTTCTCTGAAATGGACTCTGGTGGCTGGCCTATAGACTGAAGCAATTTGGCAACATGATTACCCACAGCAGCAGCATCTTTCTTTGCTTTTTCACGGTAAACATTTTGAAGTTTTATATATTTGCCTGAATCTGCAATCATATCAGGAATTGTGCCTCAAACAGGTAGATTTCCTTGACCCTCTTTGGCCACAAATTCCTTTAAGGCACAAGCTAAAATCCAAAATGTCGGAGTCTGTTTGGTGATATTTATGCAGCGATCATCATTAAATATATCTTCAATACTGCTTGGGATCTGAGTTGTATTTAGTGCTGTATTCACATTTTTAATAGCTTCTTCAAAATTCTCTTCATCTTCTGGAGCCCCATTTTGATTCTTTAAAATTCCTTGTCTAATCAAATCTCTGAAGTCTTCTTTTTCTTTATATGTTTTAGGTATTCATCCATTGGTTTCACTATACCACTGTGCTAAGTATTTAGCTACGATCACAATCCATGGAGTGTGGCTATGGTCCTTTTTTTCCATATGATCCAAATCATAAGACTGAAAATGTTCTGACTTCAGGAAATGGCTTATCCAGTCGTAGATCCTCTAACGCATTATCTGGATGAGATTCTATTACTGGATGTTCTTTTATAATGATCCTCATATAACCAACTAGTCCATATGTCCTACAGATCAAAAGAGGGATTTGGGAATTCCAGAGGACATCTGCTAAACGTAGTAATGTACTTTCAGAAAGCTGAGTTGCAACCACAATGGTAAACCTACAGAAAAATGAAGGATCATTGTCTAGAAGGTTTTCTGGACTCTCTTCCACAAAACTCCCAGAGACATCATTATTTAATTCTTGTAAGAATTCCATGGCAGCTTGAGCTCGGTTCTTGCCAATACTGCTTCTCTGAAGGAAAAAATTATTTCCAGCATCTTCTCCGCTGACCTGATTTCCATCAATAATTGTAAATGAACCAATACCTGGTAGCACCAAATTTTTAAGGATTTCAGTTCCTGTGGCTGTTGCGTTTATTCGGAAAACCTGAGCAGATTCTAGAGCCTCCTGGCCATGATCACCCCACCTCAGCTGCCGGTCGTTCTTCTGCTCCTAGCAGCTTCCCCGGCTGTGCCATGGCCGCGCCTGCCCCATGGAGAACCACCAGGCCACTGCTGAAAACTGCCACAGCCTCCTTGAGCGCTAATGAGTACAGTTTTATAGTAGAGTATGAAATCATAAGTGTGCAGCTTTTAGCACCTTTTTTTTTTTCCTAAGATTACTTTTGCTATTCAGAGACTTTCATGGGTCCATACAAATTTTAGAATAATTTTTTCCTGTTTCTTTGATAAAAGCAGTTACAATTTTCACAGGGATTACACATTGAATCCATTGACAGCTTTGGGTAATATTTATCAATATCAAACAGTTTAGCAATATTAATTCTATCAATCCATAAATGTGAAATATCTTTCAATTTATTTGTGCCTTCCTCAATTTCTTTCATTAAATCTTAATTCTCAACAAATAGTTATTTTACCTACATGGTTAAATGTATTCCTAAGTGTTTTACTGTTTTTGATGCTGTTGCAAATAGAATCGTTTTATTTACATATTTTTCAGATAACTCATTGTTAGTGTATCAATACACAAGAGATTGTAGGCTGATTTTGTATCTGGGAACTTTATGAATATGTTGGTTAGTTTTAACTTTTTTATTAATGGAGCCTTTAGGATTTTATATATATAAGATCATTCCATCTACAAACAAAGACAATTTTGTTCCCTATTTTCTGACTTGGATAACTTCTATTTATTTTTCTTACCTAGTTAGTCTGGCTAGGGCTTCCAATACCACATAGAATAAGGAAAAGCTTTCTTTCAACACTACAATGTTATCTGTGGGTTTGTCACACATGGCCTTTATTATGTTGAGACATGTTCCTTCTGTACAAAATTTATGATTTTTTATCATGAAACAATATTATATTTTGTCAAATGCTTTCTCTGCATCTACTGAGATAATCACAACATTTTATCTGTTATTCTAGGAATGTATTGTGTCACATTAACTAATTTTTGTGTGTTGAACAATTCTTGAATGCCAGGGTTAAACACTGCTTGATCACAGTGTATGATCATTTTAATGTACTTTTGAATTTGTTAATATTTGTTGATAATTTTTATATCTATACTTGTCTGAATTAGTTCATTTCATTTTTCATTGTGTCATTATCTAACTCTGGTGTCAAGGTAATTCTGGCCTATTAAAGTAGATTTGGGATTTTTTTGGCCTATTATCTCTTGCTGAGCCTGTTGTGGCTCCCATGAGGTCCTAATAAGGTGGTATTATCCTCAGTTTATGGAGAATGAAACTGATCTCAGAGAAGTTAAGTTACTTGTCTGTGGTGTGCTCAGTTGTGTCCGATTCTTTGTGACCCCATGGACTGTAGCCAACCAGGCTCTTCTGCCCACGGGATTTTTCAGGGAGAGGGGGAGAAGATGGCGGAGGAATAGGACCAGGAGATTACTTTCTCCCTCACAAATTCCTCAAAAAAAACATTTCAACGCCGAGCAAAATCCACAAAACAACTTCTGAATGCTGGCAGAGGACATCAAGCACCCAGAAAAGCAGATCATTGCTTTCAAAAACAGCGCTGTATAGACGGAGAAGTCTAGAGGCTACTGTAAAAATAAAACTGAAAACCAGAAGCAGGAGGCTTAAGCCCAAAGCCTGAGAACATCAGAGAACTCCTGAATCCAGGGAACATTAACCAACAGGAACTCATCAAACGCCTCCATACCTACTCTAAAACCAAGCCCTGCCCAAGGGCAAACAAGCTTCAGAGCAAGACATACCACGCAAACTGTCCAGCAACACAGGAACACACCTCTGAGCTTCTATAAACAGGCAGCTCAAAACTACTCCAAAACCATTGACATCTCATAG
>SJYQ01001293.1:100889-115489 GCA_006410935.1 Redunca redunca | reverse complement strand
ATTTGGAAGTGGTCCATCCTCTTCAACTCATTGGAAGAGTTTGAGAAAGACAGGCTTTTTTTTTTTTTTTTTTAATCATTTGGTAGAATCACCAGAGAATCACCTAGCTCTGAGTTTTTCTTTGTTAGGATAATTTTGATTATTGATTAATAATTAATCTCCCTACTAGTCATTGGTCTGTTCAAATTTCCCACTCCCTTATGATTCAATCTTCATAGGTTCTATGTTTCTAGGAACTTACCATTTATTCTAGGTTATCCAAACCATTGGCATATAATTGTTCTTAGTAGACTCCTACAGTCCTTTGTATTTCTGTGGTATCAGTTGTAATGTCTCCTCTTTCATTTTTTATCTTCCCTTTTTTTTGTCAATTTTGTTTATCTTTTCAGAAATGTTCTTTTCTGATTCTATTTCATTGACTTCTGCTTGATTTGGGTTATTCCTCTTTTCTAGTCATTTAGGGCTTAATTTGAATTTTTCTTTATCTAGTTCTTTGAGGTATAAAGATACACTGTTTTAGGCTACCTGAGGTTTCTTTTTTTCCTTAATGTAGGAATTTATCACTATAAAAGTTGTTAGAACTGATTTTTCAGCATCCCGTAAGTGTAGGTATATTTCCATTTTAAGATTTTTTTTATTTCTTTTTTTGTTTTGTTTAACCCATTTGCTATTCGGATGTGTGATGTTTACTTTCCATGTAATTTTAAATATTCCAGGCTTCCACTTATTTTTCCTTCTAGTTATACAACACCGTTGTTGGTAAAGATACTTGGTATGATTTCAGTCTTCTTAAATTTGCTTAGAGTTGTTTTGTGACCTACTGTCCAATAATTTATTCTGGAGAATATTCCAAGCACACTCAGGAAGAATGTGCATTGTGCTGCTGAATGTGTATTTTGTCAGACTAAATTTTCTGTAGGTATCTGTTAGGTCCATTTGGTCTAGAGTGTACCTTATTTCCAACATTTCCTTCTTGATTTCCTATCTACATAATCTATCATTGTTGAAAGCACGATACTGAAGTTCCCACTAGTGGTAAAGAACCTGCCTGCAATATAGGAGACACAAGAGGGTTCCATCCCAGGGTCAGAAAGGTCCCCTGGAGGAGGGCATGGAAACTCACTCCAGTATTCCTGCCTACAAAATCCCATGGGCAGAAGAGCCTGATGGGCTTCAGTCCATGGTGTCACAAAAAGTGGACATGACTGAGCGACTAAGTCTACATGCACTATTATTTTAGTGTTTTTCTATGTCCTTCTTAAACTTCTCATTCTATTCATGTATTATTTTCCTGACTTTGTTGAACTGTTTTCCTATGTTTCTTTGTGATTCATTGATTTTGCTTAAAACACCTGTTTTGAAGTCTTTATTGGGTAATCTGAAGCTCTACAAGTCTTTGGTTTAGTTACTGGAAGATTATTATAACCCTTTGATGGCATCATGTTGAATTTTCATACTCCTTTAGTTCTGGGATGCTGTCTTTACATCTGAAGTAGCAGTTATCTCCTCAAGTGCTTACTGTGTCTTCAGAAGAAAGATACCATCCACTCCCCCAAATGGAGAAGGCAATGGCAACTCACTCTAGTACTTTTGCCTGGCAAATCCTGTGGACGGAGGAGCTTGGTAGGCTGCAGTCCATGGGGTCGTTAGGAGTCAGACACGACTGAGCGACTTCACTTTCATTTTTCACTTTCATGCACTGGAAAAGGAAATGGCAACCCACTCCAGTGTTCTTGCCTGGAGAATCCCAGGGATGGGGGAGCCTGGGGGGCTGCCATCATCTATAGGGTCGCACAGAGTTGGACACGACTGTAGCGAGTTAGCAGCAGCAGTAGCAGCCCCCAAATGGAGATTTTTGAAGCTATCTCAGACCTGCTATACATACACCTGCTCTATACTTCACTTCTTCTTGTGGCAGAATTGTTAAGGTTTAAGACCTCTCTGGATCCTGCCATGCATCACGCTGAGTGCTCTTTTGTTCCTAAAGAGGATACTAAAGCTCAAGCCCATGGTGACTCCCTGGCTTACAGATTGGGTCAGTTTTCTGCTTGTGCTTACTAGCCATATGTCAAAGTTTGCTCCCACTTCCCAGTCTACTGCACACACAAGGAGCTGCTCAAAGGATGGAGATGTATGTGGATGAGTACATTAAGTGCTGGAGATGCCTGTGGGCCACTTGGGGTGGTCTGCAGATAAAGTGTTCCTACTGGTCTGTGGCCAGACTTTTCATGTTCACAACACAGTTAGTAGTATGTTTAATACCCTCTCTGAATATTATCTGCTGCACTCCCAGCCTCTTCCTTTCCTAATCTCCACTCATAAAGCTCATTATTTAACATTCTTGATGAATCAAGACAGAAATGAGCCCTTTTGGAAGTATCTTACACAATTAGAAGGAAATGGCAACCCACTCCAGTATTCTTGCCTGGAGAACCCCATTGACGGAGAAGCCTGGTGAGCTACAGTCCACAGGGTCGCAAAGAGTTGGACACGACTGAGCAACTTCACTTCACTTCACTTTCACTACACAATTAGAGAAACTGGGTGTTCACTCACATGGTCTTCCTTTTCTCTTTTAGAGAAATCACAGAGAAGGACCTCTCATGGCCCTAAGCAATGCTGCCCTTTGCAAGGGATAACATGAGTAAAATACAGCTTTTTTTCTTTTACCCAACCCAATATATCTAAACTCAGATTTTATTTTGGCCAAGCTTCTGGCGCCTTTTGGAATCTTGGACGTCCTCAAAGGCTCCCTCAGCATGGGTAATTATCTAAGATGGTGTTTTCCAATGACTCCTGGTTTATAATTGAAAAGGTCCCATAACTGTTTCAGAGACAACTACAGTTTCTACAGCCAGTACTCAGATCTGCTTACCTATTACTTAAATCATGGGAAGAAAAGACTCCTAGATCCTTGGTATATGGAACTGATCATATGGTTTCCTCACAGGTACTTTTGTTCATGGAAGGATACTTAATTTTTGTTGTTGAGAGGATTTTAAAAAATGAAAATTGTCTTTTTCCACCATGATGCTGACATTATCATCCAAGTTTTTATTGTGCTCTTGAAAAACCATGTCACTGAAACCTGCCATTCCATTATAAAATGAAAAAATTATATTCCTTAAACACTTTCCCTAAACATTATAACAATAAACTCAATTAACTAGGCCTTTCTACTGCAAAATGATAGGGAAGCTTACTGCAATCTGTCGGTTCATAATTTAGAAATTAATTTTGGTTCCACATGGCTAGGAACAATTGGTTCTTATGGTGAACACAATGATTATGTTTGTTAGAAATGCAACACAGTAGTTATCTCTGCTTCCATCAGGTCAGGGGAAATGTTCTTGTGAAGGCTGTGGTTTCCTACCTCTTGTTTTTATTTTTATTTATTTTGACAATTTGTAAAATGTTCTATTGTTAACCAGGCCATCTGGTTCAAGTCCTTTCCCCGTGCTTTACATGTCCTTTTCACAGATCATTGAGGCTGAATAGACTGTTCCTAGTTTATGTGAATATTCAGACTGAATTACATAAATGGCAGTCACCACAAGAGATCATTATATTTCAACTCAGGACTACCTAAGCATAAACTATCATAGCATGACTGTTCTAAATATTTTTAAAAGTTAAGAAACTACAATAATGAACTTTTAAAATATTTGAACTTGAGTGGTATTATTTATATGCTCAACAGAAATTATTTTAATCCTCATGCTATTTTGTAACATTTAACTTTGAATTGGTGTATGGTTTTGTCTCTTTAGTCTTAGTTTTACCTTTGATTTGTCCCTCCAGAAGTAGTCTTCTAATGTCCTTTGTGTGTCTAATGTTTCCAGTACAGTCTTTTGGTTCAAAACTTTCCACTGGAGTTTTAAATTCATTTGCTCTGATCTTTACCAATCTCAAACATAGTTTTAACATTTAACATAACATGTTTTATAGGGACTTTAAAGAATAACTGTACATTTTGAAGCTTCTGTATATATTATTTTGTTAGTGTTAGTTGCTCAGTCGTGCCCGACTCTTTGTGACCCCATGGACTGCAGTCCACCAGGCTCCTCTGTCCATGAGATTTTCCAGGCAAGGATACTGGAGTGGGTTGCCATTTCCTTCTCCAGGGATCTTCCCAACCCAGGGATCGAACCTGAGTCTCCTGCACTACAGGCAGATTCTTTACTGACTGAGCTACAAAAGGAGTTAATCCTTAGGTAATGCCATGGGGTCTTACTATCTTGACAGTGACTATGACAAACTGACAATGCAAAATCCTTTTATTACAGCTTTACTGAGTTAAAAATGAGAAGTAAAATTTTAAGATATTTAGTGTTCAACATGATGATTTATATACACATTGTGAAAGGACTCCCACCACCAAGTTAATAAACACATTTATCACTTCACATATTTGCTTCCTTTTCTTGTGTGAGAACACTGCTGCTGCTGCTGCTGCTGCTGCTGCTAAGTCGCTTCAGTCATGTCCGACTCTGTGCGACCCCATAGACAGCAGCCCACCAGGCTCCTCCATCCCTGGGATTCTCCAGGCAAGAACACTGGAGTGGGTTGCCGTTTCCTTCTCCAATGCATGAAAGTGAAAAGTGAAAGTGAAGTCGCTCAGTCCTGTCGACTCTTAGTGACCCTATGGACTACAGCCCACCAGGCTCCTCCGTCCACGGCATTTTCCAGGCAAGAGTACTGGAGTGGGGTGCCCCTTCAAATAAAAAGTTTCAATTATACAGTACAATATCATCAACTACAATCATGAGCTTATACACTATAGAACTGGACATGGAAAAACAGACTGGTTCCAAATAGGAAAAGGAGTATGTCAAGGCTGTATATTCTCATCCTGCTTATTTAACTTATATGCATAGAACATCATGAGAAATGCTGGGCTGGAGGAAGCACAGCTGGAATCAAGATTGTCGGGAGAAATATCAATAACTTCAGATATGCAGATGACACCACCCTTATGGCAGTGAAGAAGGACTAAAGAGCCTCTTGATGAAAGTGAAAGAGGAGAGTGAAAAAGCTGGCTTAAAGCTCAACATTCAGAAAACTAAGATCATGGCATCTGGTCCCATCACTTCATGGCAAATAGATGGAGAAACAGTGGAAACAGTGGCTGATTTTATTTTTCTGGGCTCCTAAATCACTGCAGATGGTGCTTGCAGCCTAGAAATTAAAAGACACTTACTCCTTGGAAGTAAAGTTATGACTAACCTAGAGGCAGAGACATTACTTTGCCAACAAAGGTCTGTCTAGTCAAAGTTATGGTTTTTCCAGTAGTCAAGTACAGATGTGAGGGTTGGACTATGAAGAAAGCTAAGCACCAAAGAATTGATGCTTTTCAACTGTGGTGTTATAGAAGACTCTTGAGAGTCCCTTGGACTGCAAGGAGATCAAGCCAGCCAATCCTAAAGGAAATCAGTCCTGATTATTCATTGGAAGGACTGATGCTCAAGTTGAAACTCCAATTCTTTGGACACATGATGTGAAGATCTGACTCATTGGAAAAGACCCTGATGCTGAGAAAGATTGAAGGCAGAAGGAGAAGGGGACGACAGGTGATGAGATGGTTGGATGGCATCACTGATGCGATAGACATGAGTTTGAGTAGGCTCAGGGAGTTTGTGATGGACAGGGAAGCCTGATGTGCTGCAGTCCATGGGGTCGCAAAGAGTTAGACACGACTTACCGACTGAACTGAACTGATCACTATACTCTGTCCTATGCCTGGAAGTGATGTGCCAAACTGCCTGATGATGACACTGATGCTTGAAGATATATTTTTTATTTCTGTGACTGAATGTCTTTTATGTAGTACAATAAGTACTGTTTTCAAAGAAAATTTGAATTAGGATTTTCTGTTGTTTAGAGCTGAACATTCTGTTATCTTCCCTTAGTAAATAAAATCTTATTTAATTGCGTGTCCTGTTTTCCCTTCTCCAAAATGACACTATTTCTGAATTTTGCCCAGGTTTTTACACTGATATTTTAGTCTTTTTGATATTTTACATATTGATCTTTCCCCCATAATATGGTTTTCTCTTTACACACTTCATGATTTCCTCTCACTTTTCAGATGATGCAGTTCAGATATTTCTTTAAATACTCCTATGACACTTTTCACTTCTCAGTTAGTTTTATTTCCCTTCACTGTGATCCAGCTGAAAATATTCTATATTTCTTTATTCACAATGTATTTAAATTTGTTTCTTTGTATTTTCAGGACATTTACTTTAATCTGTCTGTATAATGCCAGCATTTAGCACTCCAAATAAATATAAGATATTCAATCAATATTTGTAAAAAATATTAATTACAAGGGAAGCAGGTATTTAAAACAATTAAATATCTACTAATGGGAGTATTATTTGTAACAATTACTCTAAAACTATTTCTGTTCTATCTTTAAATACTCTAAAAGAATGAATGTGGCTTTAAAAAATATTGTCCCCACAAAATGACACAAAATTTGTCTCCACAAAAATTCACAAAACTCCTAATAAGAAAATGCTTTCACAATTGCTGACTTTTTGAAAGAGGACAAGAACTGCTATTTGAGAACAGAGCTATAAAGGGACAAGTTAATGTTCCAGTGTAAATTCCCAGGAGGCTGATATAGTCCATTAAAATGAGGGGTATTTGGTCACTTTACTGAATTAATTTAGAGTACACTTCAGGTCTTGAGGAGTTCTTTATGAAAATAGAAAGTTTCAAGTCATACAATACTGTTTAAGAATGATTTCAAACTTTTTTTTCTATAAAGCTAACATATAATTTTTAATACATATCAGAGATTGTTGATGTTCACATATTCATTCCTGTTATCAAAAAATCCCAAATACAAAGAAAGGCATCCTATAAAAAGGCAACATGATGAGAAATTATAAAATATTTTTGTTGTTATTTTTAAAAATTATTTTAATTGGAGGCTAATTACTTTACAATATTGTGGTGGTTTCTGCCATACATTGACATGAATCAGCCATGGGGGTACATGTGTACCCCATCCTGAAACCCTGTCCCACCTTCCTCCCCATCCCATCCCTCTGGGTTGTCCCATTGCACCAGCTTTGAGTACCCTGTTTCATGTATTGAACTTGAACTGGTCATCTATTTCACATATGGTAATATACATTTCAATGTTATTCTCTCAAATCATCCCACCCTCGCCTTTTCCCACAGAGTCCAAAAATCTGTTCTTTATATGTCTTTTTTGCTTTCTTGCATATAGGGTCATCATAACTATCTTTCTAAATTTCATATATATGTGTTAATATACTGTATTGGTGTTTTTCTTTCTGACTTACTTCACTCTGTATAATAGGCTTCAGTTTCACCCATCTCATTAGAAAAGATTCAAATGTGTTCTTTTTAATAGCTGAGTAATATTCCATTGTGTAAATGTACCACAACTTTCTTATCCCTTCGTCTTCCAATGGACATCTAGGGTGCTTCCATTTCTAAGCTATTGTAAACATTGCTGCAAGAAAGGCCATGCCAAAGAATGCTCAAACTACCGCACAATTGCACTCATCTCACATGCTAGTAAAGTAATGCTCAAAATTCTCCAAGCCAGGCTTTAGCAACACATGAACCATGAACTCCCTGATGTTCAAGCTGGTTTTAGAAAAGGCAGCGGAACCAGAGATCAAGTTGCCAACATCCACTGGATCATGGAAAAAGCAAGAGAGTTCCAGAAAAACATCTACTTCTGCTTTATTGACTATGCCAAAGCCTTTGACTATGTGGATCACAATAAATTGTGGAAAATACTGAAAGAGATGGGAATACCAGACCACCTGACCTGTCTCTTGAGAAATCTGTATGCAGGTCAGGAAGCAACAGTTAGAACTGGACATGGAACAACAGACTGGTCCCAAATAGGAAAAGGAGTACGTCAAGGCTGTATATTGTCACCCTGCTTATTTAACTTCTATACAGAGTCCATCATGAGAAATGCTGGACTGGAAGAAAGACAAGCTGGAATCAAGATTGCCGGGAGAAATATCAATCACCTCAGATATGTAGATGACACCACCCTTATGGCAGAAAGTGAAGAGGAACTAAAAAGCCTCTTGATAAAAGTGAAAGTGGAGAGTGAAAAAGTTGGCTTAAAGCTCA
Organism: Redunca redunca; assembly: GCA_006410935.1. Classification (NCBI taxonomy): domain Eukaryota; kingdom Metazoa; phylum Chordata; class Mammalia; order Artiodactyla; family Bovidae; genus Redunca; species Redunca redunca. Next base: position 107,356 of record SJYQ01001293.1, on the reverse strand, counting down.
ACATTCAGAAAACGAAGATCATGACATCTGGTCCCATCACTTCATGGGAAATAGATGGGGAAATAGTGGAAACAATGTCAGACTTTATTTTGGGGGGCTCCCAAATCACTGCAGATGGTGACTGCAGCCATGAAATTAGAAGACGCTTATTCCTTGGAATAAAAGTTATGAAAAACCTAGATAGCATATTCAAAAGCAGAGACATTACCTTGCCAACAAAGGTCTGTCTAGTCAAGGCTATGGTTTTTCCAGTGGTCATGTATGGATGTGAGAGTTGGACTGTGAAGAAGGCTGAGCACCGAAGAATTGATGCTTTTGAACTGTGGTGTTGGAGAAGACTCTTGAGAGTCCCTTGGACTGCAAGGAGATCCAACCAGTCCATCCTAAAGGAGATCAGTCCTGGGTGTTCATTGGAAGGACTGATGCTGAAGCTGAAACTCCAATACTTTGGCCATTTCGTGCAAAGAGTTGACTCAATGAAAAAGACCCTGATGCTGGGAGGGATTGGGGGCAGGAGGAGAAGGGGACAACAGAGGATGAGATGGCTGGATGGCATCACCGACTCGATGGACGAGAGTTTGGGTGAACTCCGGGAGTTGGTGATGGATAGGGAGGACTGGCGTGCTGAGATTCATGGGCTTGCAGAGTCGGACATGACTGAGCGACTGAACTGAACTGAACTGAATATACATTTCAATGCTATTCTCTCAAATCATCCCACCCTCGCCTCCCACACAGTCCAAAAAATCTGTTGTTTATATCTGTGTCTCTTTTGCTTTCTTGCATAGAGAGTCATCATAACTATCTTTCTAAATTCCATATATATGTGTTAATATACTGTATTGGTGTTTTTCTTTCTGACTTACTTCACTCTGTATAATAGGCTTCAGTTTCATCCATCTCATTAGAAATGATTCAAATGTGTTCTTTTCAATAGCTGAGTAATATTCCATTGTGTAAATGGACAACTTGGAAGAAATGGATGAATTCTTAGAAAAGTATAATCTTCAAAAACTGAATCAGGAAGAAATAGAAAATCTTAGCAGACCCATCACAAGCATGGAAATTGAAACTGTAATAAAAATTTTTCCAACAAACAAAGCCCAGGTCCAGATGGCTTCACAGGTGAATTCTACAAAAGTTTAGAGAAGAGCTAACACCCATCATACTCAAACACTTTTAATGCTCAAGGTTGTGTTCCTGCCTTGCTGGAGAATTAGTATGGTATGTCTTGCTTTGGTAATTGCTGGCTCTTGGGTGGAGCTTGGTTTCCACGTAGGTATGGAGGCTTTTGGATGAACTCTCTTCTATTAATGTTTCCTGGAATCAGGAGTTTTCTGATGTTCTCAAGTTTCGGAGTTAAGCCTTCTGCCTCTGACTTCAGTCTTATTCTTACAGTAGCCTCTAGACTTCTCCATCCATACAGCACAGATGATAAAACATCTGGGTTAATGGTGAAACAATTCTCCACATCAAGGGACACCCAGAGAGGTTCACAGAGTTACATGGAGAAGAGAAGAGAAGAGGGAGGAGATAGAGGTGACCTGAAGGAGAAGAGAGAGAGTCAAAAGGGGAAAGACCAATCTAGTCAGTACTCAGTTCCCTAAGTGTTCTCCATAGCCCAGAACACCCAGAGAAATTCACAGAGCTAAGTAGAGAAGAGAAGCGGGAGGGAGGAAATAGAGGTGGCCTCAGAGAGAAAAGGGAGAGTCAAAAAAGGAGAGAGCAATCAAGCCAGTAATCACACCCTTAAGTGAAAATGGATACTGGTTATTAGACTCTTAAAGGTACAAAATTGATAACAAATACCAAAAAGCAAAGATTAAAAATCTAGAGTAGAGGCTAGACTCTCAACAATATTAAAAAAAAAACAAAATCAATCACATTTATAAAAATATATATATGAAATTTGCTTTAAAAAGAGTCTTTTTTTGCAAGGTAATAGTAGGTTATAAATGGAAAAGGCACTGGCACCCCACTCCAGTACTCTTGCCTGGAAAATCCCATGGATGGAGGAGCCTGGTAGGCTGCAGTCCATGGGGTCGCTGAGGGTCAGACACTGCTGAGCAATTTCACTTTCACTTTTCACTTTCATGCACTGGAGAAGGAAATGGCAACCCACTCCAGTGTTCTTGCCTGGAGAATCCCAGGGACGGTGGAGCCTGGTGGGCTGCCGTCTATGGGGCTGCACAGAGTCAGACACGGCTGAAGCAACTTAGCAGCAGCAGCAGCAGTAGGTTATAAAAATGAAATATAAAAGAGTAATAAAGAACTTAATTTTAAAAAAAAATTTAAAAAGTGATCATAGTAAAAATATATCTAGGAATTTCTCTGGAGCTGTTGTGGACAGTGTGGACAGTGTCAGCTCAGTTTTAGATAGTTCTTTGTTCCAGCTTGTACTTGTTCTCAAGTAGGCCCCCTCCAATGTTTAGTCATTGTTAACTAAAGGGTTTTAATCTGTTGACCTGTCACTTCCAGAGTGGTTCCCACTTTTTTTGTTTATTTTGGCTTCCTCTGTTTGCAAATCTCTTCAGTGTCTAATTTCCGCCCTGACACAGAGAGTGAAGGTGATCACTTATTTAGGCTCACTTGTTCAGCTGTGTTGTGGGAAGTGAGGAACACTGCAAACAAATATCGGTGGCATATGTGGGGAGTGCTCACAGTGTATGAACCAGACTGGGTTTGTCCCAGCTCATAGGAGTGTGTGTTTTCTGGCTCTACACTGCTCAGTCTCTAGGGTGCGCTGCAGGGCACTGTCCAAAGTAGGCCCCGTGTTTCATGTACTTTCCAGGTGTAACCCACTCAGGTTCAGCTTTCAGGTACTCCGCAAGGGCACAGACTAGGTTGGGCATATGTTTTGTGCCCTTCCCAGGTCCGAGCTGCTCAGGCGACCAGGTGCTTGGGGAGTGCACTGTCCCACGTGGGCCATGTGTCTTAATCACTTCCCCATCGGGGCTGCCTGGTTTCTAGGTGCGCTGCAAGAGCACCATCTCAGGTGTGCCATGTGTCTCCTCTGGGAAGCTGATCTCAGGCAGTGGCCCTCCTGGCAGATGTCAATCATCCAGGATCCCAGGAAGATGTGGTTAGCAACTGGGAGTCTGCTCTCAGTTTGGTGAAGGATGCCAGTCTCTGGGGCCATGATTGGAGCAGCCCCTTGCCTTCTGGCTCTGGCTGTTGCACACCTGTCTCTCTGCCTCCAGATGGGTGAGGGGCCTGTACACAGCCAGCTAGCTCTCCTTTGGTACTTGCTGAATCCTTTGTTCTGTGAGTGGGTCAGGCAGTATATTAGAGCCTTTTGCGGGAAAGTTCTCTTTTTTTCTCTCTCTGGTGATCCCACAGTTTAGGTTGCTATCTCACATTAGCTCCCTCAGATTGTCCTCAAGGCATTCATGCCTGGTCCTTACCTGAGCACTGATGATGCCACCCATGCCTCTCTATCCAGCCCCTACTCGCTGACGATGGATGGGTCTGAGCTTCTTGTCTGATGGCAGTTGTGGTTAGGAGCATATTGCGGTTTTTGTTTTTTTCTTTCCCTCCCAGTTATGTTGCCCTCTGAGATTCCAAAACTCCCGAAAGACCCAGTTATGAGAGGGTCTCCTACTGTTTGGAAACTTCGTCATGAGTCCCTTTGCAGGATGGGTCACTGTCTCTAACTCTTTGTCTCTCTTTTATATCCTGTCCTACCTTTTTTCAAAGAGAATGGGATTCCTTTCTGGGTGCCTGCTGTCCTCTGCCAGCATTCAGAAGTTGTTTTGTAGAAGTTGTTCAGCATTCAAATTGATCTTTTGATGAATTTATGGGGGAGAAAGTGGTCTCCCTGTCCTATTCTTCCACCACCATGGGACTGCCGCCTCAACATATTTGGTTTTGAACTTACTTTTTTGTAGTTTATTGTGAAGTCCAAAGTAATTATTGCATTTAATACTTTACAACTAAAATTGAGATATCTTAATTCCAACAACTAAGCGCTTATACAGTTGTAAATAGCAAAAGTCAGGTAATTGTATCTATGTAGTTGCCAAAGAAATATACACAATAAATATAGGAAATGTAGAGAATATGTCTAAAGAAAGTCACAATGCAAAGTGCTACCCAAATATCTATGAAAAGTACTCTTTATTATAAACAGTATATAATAAATGTGAAACAATGTATATGGAGTCAGTGTTAAAAGACTCTTAAAGAAGGCAATGGCAACCCACTCCAATACTCTTGCCTGGCAAATTCCATGGGCAGAGGAGCCTTGGTAGGCTGCAGTCCATGGGATTGCTAGGAGTCAGACACGACTGAGTGACTTCACTTTCACTTTTCACTTTCCTGCATTGGAGAAGGAAATGGCAACCCACTCCAGTGTTCTTGCCTGGAGAATCCCGGGGACGGGGGAGCCTTGTCTCTGGGGTCGCACAGAGTTGGACACGACTGAAGTGACTTAGCAAAATTGTAAATACCTTAGGATTTTTTTTTCCCTTCAATCAATGTAACTCTCTACATTTCTACAAATCTGGCTATAGTAAATGACACAGTGGGTATATAGGTCATATATCATGACTCCCACATTCTCGTATGCCTAAGCCTTTGGATTCCCACCTTCATATGATACCAAGCTTGAGCTACAGTATCTCAAGCTTATTAAAAATAGACCACACTGAGTACGAGTTTCAGTCAACCAAATAATTAGCTACTTGAGTCCCTCCAGTATACAATGTTATGCACAAAATTCAGAATCCCTAGTAACTTACCTGGTGGCTCAGACAGTAAAGAATCTGCCTGCAATGCAGGAGACCTAGGTTCGATCCCTGGGTTGGGAAGACTGCCTGGAGAATGGAATGGCTACCCACCCCAGTATTCTTGCCTGAAGAAGTCCATGGACAATGGAGCCTGGGGTCAGGCTACAGTCCATGGGTCTCAAAGAGTCGGACATGACTGAGCAACTGAGCGTGCATACAGTCTATGCCCTAACTTTAACATAAAAAATTGGTGAGACTGAATTCAACTAACACTGTTAGCTCAGCATATCTAAATTTTTTGTCTTTGATTTCTCTCCTTAAAATTTTCTTTGATTTTTCAACAGTATTAAACCTGTAAATTCTCTCGGAATTGCTTTATGCTTCATACTCTGACTTGAACTGACAATTAAGAGATCTGAGCTTTTCAGTTGGTTCCTATAAGCCCTGCAATGGACACAGAATCTGATACTATGGTTGCTGCAAGGAGATCAAACCAGTCAATCCCAAAGGAAGTCAACCCTGAGTATTCATTGAAAGGACTGATGCTGAAGCTGAAGCTCCAATACATTGGCCACCTCATGTGGAGAGCCAACTCACTGGAAAAGACCTTGATGCTGGGAAAGGTTGAAGGCAAAAGGAGAAGGGGGTAGCAGAGGATGAGATGGTTAGATAGCATTACCAACTCAACGGACGTGAGTTTGAGTAAATTCTGGGAGAGAATGGAGGACAGAGGAGCCTGGTGTGCTGCAGTCACAGAGTCAGACATGACTTAGCAACTGAATAATAACAACAATTTGGTTCTCATAGGTTCTGGACATTACTAATGTCATAACAGTAGGTTAACAATCACTAGACTCCCAAGTCACCCACTCTAATTAGCATTTCATCAGAAACACTGATGAGAGTTTGATCACTTATGATGCCACTGAATATCTTACATTATTAATATTCTTTGTCCAATTAGCAAGGAACTTAGCAATGTTTTAAAGCCTAAAGATACAACATTTCAATCTCCAAATCCCATCTCTGTGTGTATATCTCCTTGTAGCAGTATTATTTGTACGAACCAGGCTCCTACTGAGAGACAGAAACCCCACAGTACATTTGAATAGGGAGAGTTTATAATAAACATTTAACTAATAACAGATTAACTAGTAGGGAGTAAATAGAACGCTAAAGAATAAAGAAACATCAGATAAAGGAATCGGCCAACAACAATCAAATTTGCTGAGGCAGAAAACAAGAGGAAGGAAATTTTCAGAAAGAAGTTCCTTTGTGCATGGCTTCTATTCAGATTTCACTGGAGGTGTGTAGCCACTGGCTGGGTAGAAAAATTCATTATGGTACCACATACAGTACCGCATGAAGGGATCACAATAAAAGCTGGAAAATTCTGAAAGAGATGGGAATACTAGACCACCTGACCTGCCTCTTAAGAAACCTGTATGCAGGTCAGGAAACAATAGTTAGAACTGGACAGGGAACAACATACTGGTTCCAAATAGGAAAAGGAGTACATCAAGGCTGTATACTGTCACCCTGTTTACTTAACTTATATGCAGAATACATCATGAGAAATTCTGGGGTGGAAAAAGCACAAGCTGGAATGAAGATTGCCTGGAAAAATATCAATAACCTCAGATATGCAGATGACACCACCCTTATGGCAGAAAGTGAAGAGGAACTAAAGAGCCTCTTGATGAAAGTGAAAGAGGAGAGTGAAAAAGTTGGCTTAAAGCT
>SJYQ01001293.1:87838-100113 GCA_006410935.1 Redunca redunca | reverse complement strand
CATTAAATAGAGACCTGGAGAAAGCAAAATACAGTTTCAGTGAACTCTTGAAATTGGTCAATAAAAACTGATAGGTCAACAAAAATTATCTATATTGAAATGAACAAATGAAACAGCAGAAAAAATAATGCAAATGATATCTGAGATCTGTGGAAGCGTATCAAATGGTCAAACATAAGAATAACTTTATTTTTCAAAAAAGGGAATTTTGCAAAAGATATATTTGAAATTTGAATGACTAAGAATATTTTCAATACTTTTGAAATGCCAATTTCCTACAAATCAGTTAGTAAACATATTGTAACACAATACAATTGCAGCAGAATGTGTACAGAAATATTCAAAGGATGGATTTAAAATTTATATGAAAATAAAAGGATTCATAATGACAAAACAATCTTTTCAAATAGGAAAACTGTATGCTTAATTTCAAAGTTTAAAACACCACAATAACCAAGATAAAGTAGATAACTGGACTTGTACAAAGAATTCAGAAATACATATAGAATCAATTTTTTATGATGAAGGAACTGCATCAATTCAAAATAGATATAAAAATCATTTCATCAATGGCGCTAAAAACTAAATAACAGATCAATTAAGGTCTATCTTAGTATGCACACTTCAGTTCAGTTAAGCTGCTCAGTCATGTCGAACTCTTTGTGATCCCATGAACTGCAGCACACCAGGCCTCCTCAATTCAGTTCAGTCGCTCAGTCATGTCCGACTCTTTGCAACCCCATGAACCGCAGCACGCCAGGCCTCCCTGTCCATCACCAACTCCCAGAGTCCATCCAAACCCATGTCCATCGAGTTGATGATGCCATCAATCCATCTTATCCTTTGTCATGCCCTTCTCCTCCTGCCCTCAATCTTTCCCAGCATCAGGGTCTCTTCAAATGAGTCAGCTCTCCGCATTAGGTGGCCATAGTATTGGAGTTTCAGCTTCAGCATCAGTCCTTCCAATACAGGAAAGGAATTTAGGACTGATTTCCTTTAGGATGGACTGGTTGGATCTCCTTTTAGACCAAGAGACTCTCAAGAGTCTTCACCAACACCACAGTTCAAAACCATCAATTCTTCAGTACTCAGTTTTCTTTATAGGACAACACTCAAATCCATACACGACTACTGGAAAAACCATAGCCTTGACTAGACAGACCTTTGTTGGCAAAGTGATGTCTCTGCTTTTGAATATGCCATCTAGGTTGGTCATAGCTTTTCTTCCAAGGAGCAAGTGTCTTTTAATTTAATGGGTGCAGTCATCATCTGCAGTGATTTTGGAGCCCCCCAAAATAAGGTCTCCCACAGTTCCACTGTTTCCTTATCTATGAGCCATGAAGTAATGGTACCAGATGCCATGATTTTAGTTTTCCGATTGTTGAACTTTAAGCCAACTTTTTCACTCTCCTCTTTCACTTTCATCTTTAGTTCTTCACTTTCTGCCATAAGGGTGGTGTAACCTGCATATGTGAAGTTATTGATATTTCTCCTGGCAGTCTTGACTCTATCTTGTGTGTCATCCAGCCCAGCATTTTTCATGATGTACTTTGCATGTAAGTTAAATAAGCAGGCTGACAATATGCATCCTTGACCTACTTCCTTCTCCTATTTGGAACCCATCTGTTGTTCCATGTCCAGTTCTAACTGTTGCTTCCTGGCCTGCAAATAGGTTTCTCAAGAGGCAGGTCAGGTGGTCTGGTATTCCCATCTCTCTCAGAATTTCCCACAGTTTGTGGTGATCCACACAGTCAAAGGCTTTGCTGTAATCATTAAGGCAGAAGTAGATGTTTTCCTGGAACTCTCTTGCTTTTTCAATGATCCAACGGATGTTGGAAATTTGATCTCTGGTTCCTCTGCCTTTTCTAAAACCAGCTTGAACATCTGGAAGTTCATGGTTCACATATTGCTGAAGCCTGGCTTGGAAAATTTTGAGCATTACTTTGCTAGCATGTGAGATGAGTGCAATTGTGCAGCAGTTTGAGCATTCTTTGGCCTTGCCTTTCTTTGAGATTGGAATGAAAACTGACCTTTTCCAGTCCTGTGCCCACTGCTGAGTTTTCCAAATTTGCTGGGATACTGAGTATAGCATTTCACAGCATCATCTTTTAGGATGTGAAACAGCTCAACTGGAATTCCATCACCTCCACTAGCTTTGTCCATAGTGATGCTTCCTAAGGCCCACTTGACTTCACATTCCAGGATGTCTGGCTCTAGGTGAGTGATCAACCATCGTGATTATCTGGGTCATTAAGACCTTTTCTGTATAGTTCTTCTATGTATTCTTGCCACTTTTTCTTAATACCTTCTGCTTCTGTTAGGTCCATACCATTTCTGTCCTTTATTGAGCCCATCTTTGCATGAAATGTTCCCTTGCTATCTCTAATTTTATTGAAGAGATCTCTAGTCTTTCCTATTCTATTGTAATGGCTAGGAACCTGGAATGTTAGTCCCACGAATCAAGGCAAATTGGAAATGGTCAAACAGGAGATGGCAAGAGTTAATACCAATATTTCAGGAATCAGTGAACTAAAATGGCCTGGAATGGATGAATTTAATTCAGTATATGCACAAATATTAATTTGAGATTATCTGTACACATAAGCTTCTAGAAAAAAATAGCAATAATTTTTTAATTTTGAGTGAAGTAAAAATAAAGACAAAAGAAAAATGTTAACATAAAGAAATCCTTGATGTATGTGAAAGTGTTTGTTGCTCAGTCTTTTCCGATTCTTTGTGACTCCATAGACTATAGCCCTCTAGGCACCTCTGTCCATGGAACTCTCTAGGCAAGAATACTGGGAATGGGTTGCCATTTCCTTCTCCAGGGCATCTTCCCCACCCAGGGATGAAAGCCATGTCTCCCGCATTGCAGGTTGATTCTTTATTGTCTGAGCCACCAAGGAAGTATATGTGGCTTGAGGATATACCAAGTATTGATGACCCACCAAATAAGCTTAATATATGTGACTTGATGATAAAAAAAATTCTCTGCTCATAAACAGAAATCATATATACATATAATGACTTACATAGGAATGCATTTAACTCTTCAGAGTAGATGCAAATTTTAAACAATGCAAATATTAATAAGTAGAAGAAAGTATGCTGTTTTATATTCAAACATATTGTTATATGTTCAACTACCAACAGGAATAGGTACTTATACCCAGACAAGTATGGATTAACTCCCCAAATATTATGTTGATCAAAAGAAGCCAGATGCTGAGTTAAATACAGAGTGTGGTTGCTTCTGGGGACAGGTAGAAGAAATTGATCTTAAAATGACATGAGGGAATTTTATGGGGTAATAAAAGTGGTTTATATTATATTTTACATGGTGATTACACAGATTTATATTATTTCCAGGACTCATTGATTCATTAAATAAACTACTTAAGATTTCTACATTTTATGTAAATTACACCTGAATGAAAAAGGAAAATAAAATACTGGCATAAAGCAATAAAAACATACAACTGGATCTCCAAACTTTAGTCAAAGAAAATATTTCTCTCTTCTTTTTCCTGTTGACTACAACCTATAACAAGCTGTTATCTAGTTAAGAGAAATAGGATTGTTAGATTCCATTCTCTTTCATCCTTTGTCTTTTCCATATTTACTTGTTAAGGTTCTAATATTTTCAAAATAGTGAAAGGAGTGAGTGGTAGGAGAAAAAGAAATTTTTACTTGACTGCTTCACTTTTCACTCTCTCAATAAGCAAAATGTTTCACCTGAGGGTGCATGGGTATGTTTTCTCTTTTTTAAAAACTATAGAACTGTGTAACTGGATTTGTTTCTAGCCGCATGAAAGCGTTTAAGTTACAAATGGTTGCTCAAACTCCTGCTACTGCTGCACCTTCCTCCAACTACTATTTGGGGCCCCTGGATCAGATATCCTCAATATGAGGATTAGGAGAATATGTTGCTTCGCCAATTTAGGGACAATGCCCCTTCTCAGCTCAGAAGCAGTTATGGAAGGAGAACAACGCCCCTTTTCCCTAGGCAACATAATTCTCCTAAAGAAAAGGGGGGAATGAGAGAGTCATTTCCTAGGCAGGTTGATAAGAAGTCTAGGGGTCCCCAAGGAGAGAAGGGTCTGGAATTCTCAAGGAGGAAGAAAGGACAAACCTTTTTTCCTTCTCTACATTCCTTAGGATTATATAACAATAATGTATTCTGCCTGAGGACAGTCTCTGGATTAAACCTTCTGGCTAATCCTGTTATCTTAAAATGTAAATTATGGGAGTAGGTCTGGTGAGGTCTTTACAACCTGCAGACATTCTTTGGATGCATTGGAGAGTATATAAACTCATTGCTAACACTAACAAGCGGGTACTCTTTCTGCCCCCTTCTGATGCCTATGTCAGAAGCTTTCTCTATCTCCTTTATACTTTAATAAAACTTTATTACACAACAAAAATAAAAAAAATAAAATAAAAACTATAGATACTTTGTTTACTCTCTCCAGCTACCTTGATTTAGATAACATATACTCTTAAGTCTCCATCTTGACATCTTACTTTATATGGCCATCCTCTTTACCTACTCCTTCAAAATATTTGAAAATATATTTTCAAGCCAGTCACATCTGTCCTGTCTCCATTTGAAGCTTTAGATTTCCAAGGTACAAGTCAAGAAAAAGACCTCTGTGCCCATTAATCTCTCCTTTCTTCTCCAAAAGACTCTCTTTAAATCCTTACCACACCCTTTTCTTACTCCAAACCATCAGCTTGTTTATATTCTGGGTGAAACCAACAATCAAACACATTTGTTGTTAAATTTATCTATTTATGTATGTCTACATCTATTTCAAAACTATAACCATGTCTATAGATATACATTTTAAAAAGGTCTAAATTATTGAAATACATGATTTCAGGTAAGATAGGTCATGCCTCATACCACATGAATAACAAAAGTGAGATGATTATAAACAGAGGTCATAATAACCTACTATCCCTTACCACTTTCTCATATTTTCTGTGTTTGTAAATCTATTTAAAATTATTTTTAATGTCTACAAAATCATATTCCCATTAGATTGATATACTGCTTTTCTTCTGTTTGTTTGTGTGTGTATCGTTGTAATACTTATAATAATAATTTTAAGCATCCATGTTGATAAACATTTAGGTTATTTACTGTGCTTTTGTGATAAACCAACATCTTCTTTCTTTAAAATTTCATTGGCCCAATGAGAGATCCAACCATGGAACTAAAATCATCAACCAGTGAAGAGGGTGAATCCAATACAATTACGTTGGTAAGAGATTTACAGTGCTTTCATTACTATCTCCCTCCCTATTTCCCTTACTATTTTTCTCCTCAATTAAAAAAATGTAATACCATTTTGATATCACGCATTTATATCTTTCTACATTTTAAATCTAAGTTTTGACTTTTTTCTTCAGAAGACTTTCACTAGGAGATGTGGTATCTGAGTAGGAACTAGATAGATGTCACTTCAATAACAAAGGTTTATGTTTCAGTGGTACTACTTAGTCTTTGTTATTATGGAATGAATGATTTGTTCCCCCAAAATACAATCCCACCCTACAATTTGATTATATTCTAAGATAAAGATTTTATGAAAGTAATTAAAGTTAAATAAGATGATAAGGGTGGGAGTCCTGATGTGACAAATTAGCGTTCATGTCAGAGAAATCAGAGAGCTCCTTGACTCTCTACACACATACACAGAGGGAAGGACATATAAGATCTTAGTGAAAAGGTGTTTCTCCATAAGCCAGGAGGACATCTGTTAAACATAAACTAAATCAGTGAGGACCTTGATTTGTCACCTCTAGAAGTGACAGACAAAACATTTCTGTTTTTCATAGCAAAGGTACATTTTAGCATGAAATACTTTAAATACATTCACTACATATTTTAAAACATAATTTGTTTCCTGACTACCAATTTTAACATTTCCCCACTTACAGAAAATGTGTTCTGAGTTCAAACAACTGATTTGAAATATACTTTTGAAGTGCATTCCAATTATAGGTTGGAGACTATTCACTACATTATAGTTTCTTTAAAGCTATAACTGATATAGTAGAATTCTCAATTTGTATGAATGAAATAAATAATAGCAGATAGCAAATGGAAACTGTGGACATGCCAAGCTACAATAAAACTATGAAGAAAATATTAAAGTATTTAGACTTGTATCTTTTTGTACTAAAACTGATACTCTTCACTTGGATGACTGACTTCAATAAACATATTTTTGTAAATATATATATTAATGTAAATATTTTAAATTCATTATTTTTCAAATAAATTATAAGTTTACAAAGTGGTAGGTAGTGCACATTCAGTCATGTCCAACTCTTTGAAACCCCATGGACTGTAGTCCACCAGACTGCTCTGTCCATGGGATTTTCCATGCAAGAAAATTGGAATGGGTTGTCATTTCCTTCTCCAGTGGATCTTCCTGACCCAAGGATTGAACCTGTGCTTCCTGTATCTCCTGCATTGGGATTCTTTATCACTGAGCCACCTGGGAAGCCCACAGAAGTGTTAAAATATTTGATATTAGGACTGTATAGAAAACTTTATATATGTCTCTTTTCTTCTGTCCTTGTTAAAAAAAAATTCCCTTCACTTTAGACAACTTCTTATACAAGAAATATGATTTTTAGTACATGTACACCTATTAATTACTCTACACAGTCCCTTGGAATGCAGGGAGATCAAATCAGTCAATCCTAAAAGAAATCAATCCTGACTGTACATTATAAGGACTGTTCCTGAAGCTAAAGCCCCAATACTTTGGACACCTGATGGGAAGAATCAACTCACTGCAAAAAGATCCTGATGCTGGGAAAGTCTGAAGGGAAAAGGAGAAGTGGGCAGCAGAGGATGAGATGATTAATTATTATCTCCAACTCAATGGACCACAGGAGATAGGTGAAGAGAGAGGAGTCCAAGTGCTACAGCACATAGGGTCTCAAAGAGTCAGACATGACTTAGCAACCAATTAATTAGTAACAACAGTTAATCCATGGATCTGCTTATTCTGTCTCCATAAAGTCAATTTGAGAATTTCCTTCTAGGGTACAAGTGCCAAGGGACAGGGATTTCTGTCTGTTTTTGTATAATGTGGTATTTTTAACTTCTAATAAGTCTTGAGTCATTAAGTATTTGTTCAATATGCAAAAGCTTACAAACAACGAGAAAACAAACTAAATAACCAAAGGCACAAAAATGTTATTTTCCTCAAGCATTTTGTATCTTTTGGAGCAAATAGTTTCAAATTCTTTTATAGCCTATAGAAGACTCACTGTTAAGGAGTCAGGCTTTTCTCTAATAGTAATTCCCTAGCCCTCTGTTTTCTGTGGGCAGACATTCTTGTCAGTTAAATATGAGAAGATGTATTACTTTTAATTAAAAGAACACATGTTACAAGATAACCATCAGGTAAAGCAAAGATAAGATACCAGTGGGCTTGATAGATTACCAGGGTCTCACTGAGCACCCCCCTCTTCTATTCTCACTTGCACATTTATCAAGGGTTTAGCATCTGGCCTTGAAGTATCATCATGAGGGAATATCAGAGGCTGATTATTTGACAGTGCAATGACATACTTGAAGAGACATACAAAAATGACTCTGAAAACATCAACAGCTTTCCTGACTTGTATACATTTTTCAGTTCTTGAAGAATTTGAAATATGCCACTCAAAACCACTACTGACTACTTTTACGGTTTTAGTATAAACAAAGGATATACTGACTTAGATAAAGACAGAGCATCAAACCTGTTTTCAGCTAGAATTGTGGGCAACAGACCAAATGTAGGTTTGCCTGATTCCTCTTAACATTGTTTTTAGGTGACAAGAACAAAGAGAGATAACAGGGAATTCAATGTGCCACCCAGAGAAAAGCAAAGGGACCTAAGAACTTTATATTCTTATTCATTACTGTTTACTCAGCAGTCTCAGTTCAATTTCTTTAATCTATAAAGAGAGATTTCCTTGACATAATGGCCTATTTGCTAGCAGGAAATCCTGGTTGGACAGGGTTTATGAGATATATAAAAAGTCAAATAGCAAGCACTGTAAAGAAGGGTATGTTTCTGCAAAGCTTTTGAAACACACCACTTTAAAATAGTAAACTAGTAATATATTTATGAAGCAATAATACTAAAATTAATGTACATTCAACCTGGGGTTACATACAGATTTTCTAGGGGAACAAAACAATCATTCCCATGATTCTCATATGTCCACTTTCATAAGTTTAGCCTTCCTGAGAACAAGTCAGTGTTTCTTTATCATCTCCCCTAAGGAGTTTCCTTCATTAATTTTTTCTAAAAATGTACTAACCACATTTGTAATGTAATATTGAAAATTTCCCTATTATATACAATTTATTGAGGGCAGAAATAAAGGGATGATTCAAAATTTTGCTTTAGTGACCAGAAAGAAAATGCCAGAAATGACTGGTAACAAATATTTTCATATATCATGTGATTTATATATTCTTTGTTTTCAACAAATTAAAAGAGTAGCTCATAGGCTTTTCAACTGATAGATTACTCAAAATATGTGATAATATGTCACAATGTGAGTTGCTGACATGTAACTCAAAACATGTAATGAGACATACCGTGTAGGGCCACTCAAGAAGGATGGGTCATCGTGGAGGGTTCGGACAAAAAATGGTCCACTGGAGAAGGGAATGTCAAACCACTTCAGTATTCTTGCCTTGAGAACCCCATGAACAGTATGAAAAGGCAAAAAGATATGACACTGAAAGATGAACTCCCCAGGTCAGTAGGTACCCAATATGCTACTAGAGAACAATGGAGAAATGACTCCAGAAAGAATGAGACAGAGCCACAGAGAAAACAACACCCAGCTGTGGATGTGACTGGTGATAGAAGAAAAGTGCGATATTGTAAGAGTAATACTGCATAGGAATATGGAACTTAAGATCCATGAATTAAAGTAAATGAGAAGTGGTCAAACAGGAGATGGCAAGTGTGAGCATCAACATTTTAGGAATCAGTGAACTAAAATGAACTGAAATGGGTGAATTTAATTCAGATGACCATTATTTCTACTACAGTTGGCAAGAATCCCTTAGAAGAAATGGAGGAGCCATCATAGTCAAAAAAGAGTCTGAAATGCAGTACTTGGGTACAATCTCAAAAATGACTGAATGATCTCTGTTCATTTCCAAGGAAAACCATTCATTATCACAGTAATCCAGTCTATGCCCCAACCAGTAATGCTGAAGAAGCTGAAGTTGAACAGTTCTATGAAGACCTATAAGACCTTCAAAAACTAANACAATCTCAAAAATGACTGAATGATCTCTGTTCATTTCCAAGGAAAACCATTCAATATCACAGTAATCCAGTCTATGCCCCAACCAGTAATGCTGAAGAAGCTGAAGTTGAACAGTTCTATGAAGACCTACAAGACCTTCAAAAACTAACACCCAAAATAGATGTTATTTTTATGATAGGGGACTGGAATGCAAAAGTAGGAAGGCAAGAGATCCCTGGAGTAACAGGCAATTCTGGTC
Organism: Redunca redunca; assembly: GCA_006410935.1. NCBI lineage: Eukaryota > Metazoa > Chordata > Mammalia > Artiodactyla > Bovidae > Redunca > Redunca redunca. The sequence goes on along the minus strand of SJYQ01001293.1, from coordinate 90,569 downwards.
TTGGGGAACAAAATGAAGCATCAGGACAAAGGCTAACAGAGTTTTGCCAAGAGAATGCACTGGTCATAGCAAACACCCTCTTACAACAACACAAGTGAGGGCTCTACACATGGACATCACCAGATGGCCAATATGAAACCCAGATTATTACATATTCTTTGCAGCCAAAGATGGAGAAGTTCTATACAGTCAGCAAAAATAAGACTGGGAGCTGGCTGTGGCTCAGATCATTAACTCCTTATTGCCAAATTCAAGGCTTCCCTGGTGGCTTTAAATTGAAGAAAGTAGGGAAAACCACTAGACCATTCGAGTATGACCTAAATCAAATCCCTTATGGTTGTACAGTAGAAGTGACAAATAGATTCAAGGGATTAGATCTGATAGACCAAGTGCCTGAAGAACTATGGACAGAGGTTCGTGACACTGTACAGAAGGCAGTGATCAAGACCATCCCTAAGAAAAAGAAATGCAAAAAGGCAAAATGGTTGTCTGAAGAGGCCTTACAAATAATTGAAAAAGGAAGAGAAGTGAGAGGAAAAGGAGAAAAGGAAAGATAACCCATCTGAATGCAGAGTTCTAAAGAATAGCAAGGAGAGATAAGAAAGCCTTCCTCAGTGATCAATGCAAAGAAATAGAGGAAAAGAATAGAATGGGAAAGACTAGACATCTCTTCAAGAAAATTAGAGATACCAAGAGAACATTTCATGCAAAGATGGGCACAATAAGAGACAGAAACGGTATGGGCCAAACAGAAGCAGAAGATATTAAGAAGAGGTGGCAAGAATACACAAAAAAACTATACAAAAAAGATCTTCATGACCCAGATAACCACAACGGTGTGATCACTCACCTAGAGCCAGATATCCTGGAATTCAAAGTCAAATGGGCCTTAGCTCACTACGAACAAAGCTAGTGGAGGTGATGAAATTACAGTTGAGCTATTTCAAATTCTAAAAGATGATGCTGTGAAAGTGCTGCACTCAATATGCCAGCAAATTTGGAAAACTCAGCAGTGACCACAGGACTGGAGAATGTCAGTTTTCATTCTAATCCAACAAGAATGCCAAAGAATGTTCAAACTACTGCACAACTGCACTCATCTCACATGCTACATGCTCAAGTTTCTTCAAGCCAGGCTTTAACAATATGTGAACTGAGAACATCCAGATGTTCAAGCTGGATTTAAAAAACGCAGAGGAACCAGAGATCAAATTGCCAACATCTGCTGTATCATCAAAAAAGCAAGAGAATTCCAGCAAAACATCTACTTCTGCTTTAATGATTATGCTAAAGCCTTTCACTGTGTAGATCACATAAAACTGTGTGAAATTCTGAAAGAGATGGGAAAACCAGACAACCTTACCTGCCTCCTGAGAAATCTGTATGCAGCTCAAGATGCAACAGTTAGAACCAGATATGGAACAACAGACTGTTCCCAAAATGGGAAAGGCATATGCCAAGGCTGTATATTGTCACCTTGCTTATTTAACTTATATGCAGAGTACATCATGTGAACTGCTAGGCTGCTTGAAGCACAAGCTGGAATCAAGATTGCTTGGATAAATATCAATAACCTCAGATATGCAGATGACACCACCCTTATGCCAGAAAGTGAAGCAGAACTAAAGAACCCCATGATAAAAGTGAAAGAGCAGAGTAAAAAAGCTGGCTTAAAACTCAGCTTTCAAAAAACTAAGATCATGGTATCAAGTCCCATCACTTCATAGCAAATAGATGGTGAAACAATGGAAATAGTGGCATATTTTATTTTGCTGGGCTCCAAAATCACTACAGATGGTAACTTCAGCCATGAAATTAAGACACTTGCTTCTTGGAAGTAAAGCTATGACCAACCGAGACAGCATTACTAAAAAGCAGAAACAATACTTTGCTGACAAAGGTCACTCTAGTCAAACCCATGGTTTTTCCAGTAGTCATATATGGATGTGAGAGTTGGACTATAAAGAAAGCTGAGCACCGAATAATTGATGCTTTTGAACTGTGGTGTTGGAGAATACCCTTAAGAGTCCCTTGGACTGCAAGGAGATCCAACTAATCATTCCTGAAAGATATCAATCCTGAATATTCATTTGAAGGACTGATGCTGAAGCTGAAACACCAATACTTTGGCCACCTGATGCGAAGAACTGACTGGTTGTAAAAGACCCTGTTTCTGGGAAAGACTGAAGGCAGAAGAGGACGCAGAGCATGATATGGTTGGATAGCACCACCGACTCGATGGACATGAGTTTGAGCAAGATCTGATTGGTGATGGACAGGGAGGCCTGTTGTGCTGCAGTCCATGGGGTTCCAAAGAATCAGACACAACTGAGTGACTGAACTGAACTCAAAAGATGTAGAAAAACTGAGTGAAGCTGCTTTTTAACAACATTGTTCCAAGTCTCTTCTACATTTTTTTTACACTGGTAGGCTTCAGTCCATGGTGTCGCAAAGAGTCGGACACGACTGAGTGACTTCACTTTCACTTTTCACTTTACATACACTTACATATATGTACACTTATATACACATATATAAGTATAAAACAGTTTTTACATTATGTAATATATATACATATACAATTCAAAAACAGGAATTAAATTGATGCTTAATTATGTGTCACATGAAAAATAAGTGATATTAACCCAGAAATACTTTGAAAAATCAAAGAAAACCTAAGCATCTGAGACATTTTGAAAACTTTTCTTAACTAATATTATAGAGATATATA